>JAUEJL010083349.1:0-27203 GCA_032274825.1 Drosophyllum lusitanicum
CAGGGACGCACCAACCGACGACCATTGAAAGACGGAAGGAGAACGGCGACCCGCGAGGAACGACGAACGACGAACGGGGATGCAGCGAACGACGACTCGCAAAAGAGGGACGGCGACCTGCGAGGACTGACGAATGACGAACATCAAAAGACAAAATGTGAACGATGAGCATCAAACGGCGAACGACGAGGACTGACGAACGGGGAAGCACCGAACGACCCACGAAAGACGGACGACAAACGGCGACCAGCAAGGACTCACGAACGACGAACGGGGAAGCACCGAAGGACGAACCGCGAAAGACGGACGGCGAACGGCGACCCGTGAGGATTGACGAACGATGAACGGGGACGCGACTAACGAACGACGAACGGGGACGCACTGAACGACGACCCACGAAAGACGGACGACGAACGGCGACCCGCGAGGACTCACGAACAACGAACGGGGAAGCACCGAACGACGAGCAGCGAAAGACGGACTGCGAACGGCGACCCGCTAGGATTGACGAACAATGAACGGGGACGCGACTGACGAACGGGGACGCACTGAAAGACGACCCGCGAAAGACGGACGAGGAACGGCGACCCGCGATGACTGACGAACAACGAATGGCGAGCATCAAACGGCGACCAGCGAACGACGAACATCGAACGACTACTGGCGAAAGACAAGCGGTGAACGACGAGCCGAGAAAGACGGACGAACAACGAACATCGTACGGCGAAAGACGACGAACGACGAACATCAAACGGCGACCCGCGAATGGCGAACCCGAGAAAGACGGACGAACGGTGAACATCGTACGGTGACCCGCGAGGACTGACGAACAACGAACGGGGACGCGACTGACGAACAGGGACGAACCAAACGACGACCCTTGAAAGACGGAAGGCGAACGGCGACCCGCGATGAACGACGAACGACGAACGGGGATGCAGCGAACGACGACTCGCAAAAGAGGGACGGCGAACGGCGACCCGCGAGGACTGACGAATGACGAACATCAAAAGACAAAATGCGAATGATGAGCATCAAACGGCGAACGACGAGGACTGACGAACGACGAACGGGGACGCGACTGATGAAAGATGATAGGCGAACGACAAACATCGACCGGCGACGCGAAGACAATAGGCAGAGGGTATAATGGTAATAAACCACATTCCCTCTCTCATGGATTTTAAAATCTCTCCTTATCTTGAAGGATTTTACATTCCATCACTCATGGATTTTAATTCCTCAAATTCCAATTCCATGGTGAACCAAACATCGAAATTTCTAGGAATTGGATTCAAATTCCCATAAAATCCCATGAAATCCCTCCAACCAAACACCCTAGTTTTAGACTTTTAATTAATTTGTCATTTAATTGGATCTTACGATTTTAATCTTGTAAAAGTGTGTATGATAAGATGATCTTGAAAACATTAAGGCCCAGAAACTTTTTTGTAATTATCTCATATTAAAAGAAGTTAATTAATAGATTAATGGCTGCTATTAGCGAAATTAATGGGAAACCAGTGTAATTAACTCTATTTTGTAGCTTGCGTCCCTCTGGGTTTGGCAATGCAGCCAGCCATTCCAGAATTATCGGAAGAATCTCAAGAGCTTATTCGATAAAACCGACGATCCGCGAGGATTAACAAACCCCAATTCGATCACCACTAGACTTCTAGTTCGAAGGTGCCCTGCTTTTTCGCCGGTATTCCTGATGAATCATCGATGAAAAACCCTAATAATTCTAATAAGATTCATCAGAGTCGTTGTCGATGCATGAATATAATTCTCTGGATCCCAATTGGTATCTTCGGGTCGGCTTCACAGCTCTCGCTTTCATCTTTGGATTGATTTACCTTGTGAAGAACACTCTTGCCAAGTACTTCGTTGTTGACGGAGACGACGACCCCCGTTTCGGTTCCCATTCTCAATCCTCGTCTTCTTCTTCCGCTTCCGCCGCCCCCGCCGACACTATTGCGTTCCCTTCTTCGTCCTCGATGCCTGGTATCGCTGCCACTTTTGATCCCTGTGTTGTCTGTGGCAGCTTCACAAAGAAACACTGTGCGCGATGTAAAGTGGTTCGATACTGGTACATGCTCCACCTTAAACGTTAATTTATCCTTATGTTTTTGTCTATATTGCTGAATTGATATTATTAGATATCGACATTATATAGCCATAGGGTTTGTTCTTATATTAGGTAGAGTTCAGCTTAGTTGAATTACTGCCAAAGCTAATTGGTATTTAATCTACTTACAGATCATGTATATATGCTTCCCAAATTTTCAAACCTAAAAGATCTGAAGAGATCTTATCTATGAAAGTTATTTATTTATATGTTTTGTTTGCCTAGTCTAGGACTTCATACCGAATGACAAAGGGACGAGACGAAGTTCAGCACGTCACTTGATTACAGAACTGATCATAGTTATTAATCTGCTGTGCGTTCTTTCTGTGTACCTTCAATAGAGTTTATTGAAGTTTTTGGAGGTGGCAATGTGGATGGATTAATTGGCTTCATAGGGAAGTAGGTTTGGTGATATGACAAATTGAGATACATATAAATGGTACAGAGAGGAAGTAGAACTGTAAGGAAACTTAGTTTTGATTTGTGTCCTTAGAACTGAAATTGGGAACCTGTGACGCAGGCCACCAACAGGATGCTCTTAATAGATGAAAGTCGGAGATTTTTTTGTTTTCTAGAACGAGAATGAAATTACCAGGAAGAACTATTTGCTAAATGTATACAACACTTAACCCCATATACCTTCCATTATTTGGATCCCTATATATCTTCGGATCTTCCATTATTTGGATCTATGTAATAGTCTTGGAACTCTTTTCAACAAATCAAATGGAAAGTTTGCTGAGCATCTCTTCTGGTAAGGCCTACTGCAGAGGTGTAGGTGTAGGTGTAGGTGTTCGGTAACGAAGTTGGATACTTCTGTAAAACCTTTTAATTTCTTGTTGTCGGTGCAATTACACTTCACTGGTTGTTGATGATGTTGGATTTTCTTTTGAACCATATAAACGATTTGATATGATAAGTTAGGGATAAAAATCACCTTTGTGGTAGAAAGTTTAAATCTATGAAGATCTCTGCCAGCAGCTTTCTTTGTGGTAAATCTTTTGCTATGTCTTTAGATGATGCAAGATTTTACTTATGAAAATAACTATCTGCTGCATCTTAGTACTATAGTCTGCCATAGTTGAGAAATTTTATCTCATGATACCCATCCGATATTCTGAATTTCTATGAAGTTTGGCTCACCTGATTGTAATGCTACTCTTTGGTTTCTGAATTCCTAAATGCTTCAGACCTTTTAGTTACTTTCTGTTGTTTTTCTTTTAGTAATAATCTCTTGTATTCTATCTTTCAGCTCAGAATCATGTCAAAGATCTCATTGGAAAGAGCATAAGGAAAAATGTAAAGAATTCCGGTTGTCCTGCAACTCAAGTTTGCAAGGAAGGAAAAATTCATCTGCAACTGCACTAGTTCCTGGCACTGGGAGTTCTACCCAGATAAAGAAGGTCCGTATTGATGCCTGTGTTTGCTTGTCTGAAATGATTTCAATAGATGGTCTCTAGTATTCAGTTGAATATTCGCTGTTTCAGATCCTTTATCCCTATGACAAATTTGTGGAGCTCTTTAACTTGAAGAATCAAGGCTTCCCTCCTTGTGGGCTTCTGAATTGTGGAAACAGGTTTATGTTTATGGTCACTCTTTTGCATCCGTTTGTTTTCTTCTCTTCATCATTGCTGTTTCCTTCTTTTACTTTGGTTTTTAGGAGTTGTCATGGTGTTTTTGTTTTAGCAGCTGCTTTGCCAATGTAGTCTTACAATGTTTAGCATACACTCGACCACTCGCTGCCTATTTGCTGGAGAAAGGCCATAAGAGGGAATGTACTATCTCTCTCTCTCTCTCTCTCTCTCTCTCTCTCTCTCTCCCTCCCTCCCCCTACATACATGCATATGTATATATATTATATAATGACTCTAATTATTCATGTATTTGGTTATCAGGCCGGCGAAATGAATGGTGCTTTCTTTGTGAACTTCAAGGTCATATGGAAAGAGCCAGCCAAAGTAACCATGCATTTTCACCCATTAATATTTTGTCACGATTGCCTAATATCGGTGGAAATCTTGGCTATGGAAAACAGGAGGATGCCCATGAGTTTATGAGGTTTGTTTTACTTTATATTTGACTGATTTAATTGGCAAATTATATATTGAAAACTTGTTTACATTAAAATTGAATACTGACTGCATAACTTTACGTATGTTAGATTTGTTATTGATACAATGCAATCAGTTTGCCTTGATGAATATGGTGGAGAAAGAGCTGTGCATCCTAGCTCTCAGGAGACAACTCTTATTCAACATATATTTGGGGGTCGCCTCCAATCTCAGGTGTTTTTACATATAATGATCTGATTCTCATTGAACTATTGAAGTGCTGTTTTGTTGTTTTCTATGTGTAAGGCCTTGGGAAAGTAAGTTATTCTTTCAAAAGAGCAAATAGGTTCCAATTGTAAACCAGTTAAAAATAAAGGTCTGCATATTTAACACTTTTCAAGTTGGAGTACAAATGTCGAACATGACCAACTTGCTTATATGGGATAATCTGAGCATGTCAAAGACTTAAAGGTTTTAGTCAAGATCTAAGCAACCTGGTAAGAAAAATACTAGGTCAACAGAGAATTCACAAGAATTACCGTAATAAAAATAGAAACCTTCTTTAATATGTGTGTTATGCTCATGTCAAAAACTGGTTCTCATGTTAAAAATGTACAAATCTGCATATTGTAGTCAGCAGTAAACAATTGCCTATGGCAGTTTCCATTTAGTAGTCAGTAATTAATGTTAATACGAACAGACTAATTAAATATGTTATTGAACAATGTCTGATTTTCATATTGAGGTTTTGCATAATTTGCATGTTGTACGAATATATATATTTTCTTAAACATTGTCAAGGCAGGCAAACTTTCTTGGATATTGTGTTATGATATTGGTATTAATCAAGCGACTGACAAGAAAGGGTTGTATCAACTCTGAGAAATATATAACATGTAAAAAGATTTAACGTGCTGAATCTCTGTACTAAGTGGAAACGTTAGATGAAATATTAGGGCACTTGCAATGCCAAAATTTTTCTTAGCAATTGGTATAACTATATCCTATTTGGGTTGATCTTCCTATGTTGAATAAAGTAGGTCCATAGTATTCGAGTTGACTTTAGATGCTAGTTTAGTTTTGTTCCCGATTTCTTTCACGGTTAGTAGGCCTATTATTGTCTTTTACATTAATTGGTAATTTCGACCTTGTCCTTTGAAAATCACGGGGTATCGATGTGTGAACATGAATATGCTGCTTTGGGACAAACTAGAGTTGAACGAGGGTCATAGGTTATTGTCATATTAATTCGTACAATCTCTTCATATGAATTTTGTAGTTTCGCCCTTTTACAAAAGAGGATTTTAAGTATTTATTTTTACTTTGATTGTTGTGCGGCTTGCTTTATCAGCCCACTATGTGGTGTATTTATTGCATCTTTTTCTTAATGATTGTCTTGTATGTTATTTCTTTTACACATAACATATATTTCAACTAACATAATGGTAGTTTTTCAATATCGAATGACAAATCTAACAGATTTCTAGTTTGTTAATATATTTTGTTAAAGACTTGCATTTATCTGATGGTGAGGTTGTCCATAACTCTTTTTAGGTGATCTGTACAAAATGTGGTAATGTCTCGAATCAGTTTGAAAGTATGATGGATTTGACTGTTGAAATCCAAGGGGATGCTGCATTACTTGAGGAATGCTTAGACCAATTTACAGCCAAAGAATGGCTTGATGGAGATAATAAGTACAAATGCGATGGGTAATCTTTTTTCTTTTCATTGTTTGTTTTTTTCATCGACTACCGATATATGCGATCTAATTGTGATTTCTTCTTTTATGTGCTTGTTATTTAACAAACTGCAAACTGTACTTATTCACTTTTTAGACTGTCAAATAAGCATGTTCTACATTTTGCATTATACTATGTTTACGTATTTTTTTGCTTATGTTTCCATCTTGTAATCAACTCATTTTTAATGTGTCATTTATCATCAAGAGGACGTTTTTTAGCTCTTTGTTTTTTTGTCAAGGAATTTCTGGGATTTGTTGACTCCACTAGCTGATCTAAGAAGTGCAATACATGCTTGATTTTAATCTTTAAAGCTACATGGTTGAAGTTTACATTTTGAACACGCTCCTTTTTTTGTTGACATATTGCATATGAAGAAATCTGCACAGGACGGAGACTGGAAAACTGACTTTATATATTTCTCAGTGTTTCTATTTTCTTTCTATTTGTTTATCTGTTTCTTCTGTGTGTTAAACCAGGCATTATCTGTTTAGTAATGCAATTCAGCCTATAATTCATAAATACGAGCCTTAGTTATTAATTCTTGAAGCATTCAGAGCCAAGTTTACTCATTTGATTTATGTTATGAATTACTTGGTGGCGCTAAATGGCATCTTCAATACAAAGATTGGGAGATTTCGGGAAAGGGATCTTGACCAAAAGATGCTATGTACCTTATATTTTGAATCGCAACACTTTCACTTACAAGAATGACGATAATTACTTGTTCTATAATTTTTTTCCATTTTGCTATAATGTCAAAATATAATACTGTCAGCTTACTGCAGTGCTGAATGTTTTTGCAGATGTAATGACTATGTTTTGGCATGGAAACGACTAAACATTCATATGGCTCCAAATATTCTTACAATTGCGTTAAAGAGGTTTCAGGTTCGTGCAGTTAGGGTCATCTTTCTGCTAATGCACTTGTGAAAGTATTGTGTTGACTTATGATATAATGTTTGACGACTGATATGGGATCATTGTTATCTTTTAGTTTAGCATTATGTAAGTTAAAGCTGTGAGCTTTGTCATGAAGTTATTTACTATATGGGGGTGTCTTTCTTGATACGTATATGCGGAATGAATCTTTGATTATCTATTAGTTGGTGATTCTTAGCATCCTTATTCTGTTTGCAGAGTGGGAGATTCGGTAAACTTAATAAGAGGGTGACATTCCCAGAGACTTTAGATCTTAGTCCTTACATAAGTGAAGCAACAGATGGCAATGATAAGTACAATCTATATGCAGTTGTTGTCCATGTGGATATGCTGAATGCATCATATTTTGGCCATTACATTTGCTATACAAAAGACTTCTCTGGAAATTGGTACAGAATTGATGACTGCAAGGTGAATCTCTTCTACCCATCCCCCCTCCCCCCTCTCTGTCTCTACACACACACATAGATACATGCATACATACAACATAATCAACCATTAAACTTGTTTTAGTTGTTAAAGTGAACTGCATCTAGTTGTATGTTGTTTCGTATAAATTCAGATTTATAAGGTTTTTGTTATGTTTTTCTGGAAATATTTTGAGAAGCATCTGATCATGGCAAAAATAGGGCTTTCTTTAAACCCTCTCGTCTCTCAAAAGGTTTTCCCTCCTTTGATTACTTCTAATTACCCAATTTGTGTGTTTGAAATTAGTTTTTTGTTCGTGATGTCATCTCTTGAATAATCTATACAAGTTTTTATGCACTCAATTGACTTCACATTTGTTACTAAACTGACCCACAAAATTTTGCAGGTTGATGCAGTTGAGCTAGATGAAGTGCTTTCACAGGGAGCTTATATGCTTCTGTATAGCAGGTACATGTTTATACTTAAAATTTTTTCTTCCCTTACGTTAAGTTTTATGTTTAGTTATTATCCTAGATATTCATGTTGAAGTCTGCTCAAATAGATAGATATTTTTTCTTCACAAAGATGAGAACAGGGATAAGTTTGATAGTTTTCTATGATCATTGTTGATAAATTTCAGCAAGTAGTCATCTTGGAGAAGCAATTCTGAATTACAGCTGAGAAACTCATTACTAACACCAACTTAATAAATTTATTTATGTACGTATATCATATAAAGCGCATACCAAATGTCAAATTGAATAATGTTTATATGTGATCTTTGAACTTTCAACAACTGTGAGATAATCTTCCATTCCAAGGTTAAATTTATTAGGGTTGTAAGAAAATATAATTATTTCAGATCAGAAAGAAAATAATCTACAATTTCAGATCAGAAAGAAAATATGTATGTATGCATGTCAATCAACAATCTTCTATGAAGTTAAGCGTGAGACACTATCTCATCTATAGCTTGAATTTATAAAATTCAGACGTAGGAGGAGTATTAAATGAATTGTGGTGTAAAGCTCCCAAAAAGTTTAAATGCATTCTACTATATTGAAAGCTCTGAGTTTGAATCTATAGCATGAATTTTATTAAATTCAGACATAGGAGGAGAGGAGAATTAAATGAACTGTGGTGTAAAGCTCCCAAAAGGTTTAAATGCATTCTACTATATTGAAAGCTCTGAGTTTAAAAGGAACAAGAAGAAGAATAGAATAGTGATGAGGATTGAGAGAAAGTGATGAAGAAGGCATGGGGATGATTTTTGGGGAGAATTCTAAGTTTCTTCTTCATTTTCTGAAGATAACCTCAGCACCAACCATTCTACTTGCTTTCTATTCTTAAAACACCTATTTTTGCCCCACACAGTTTGTTTTTTCATATTTATCTCCTTCTGTCATAACAAAATCCAACACTTCCTATTTTGGGTTGTCCCAAAATATTGCAACCCTTTTTCTGGAATGTCTCTTTCTGAATTCTTTTTTAAGCCCTTACAAGATATTGGTGAGATGGATTTTGGTTTCAGGGTCTCAAATCTGTGTTGTAAAAGTTTTCTCGAGTTATTTGGTCATTAGTCAAAATCTTGTAGCCAAACATTGTATGTCTTTTTATACCAAACAGTAAAATTACATGGAAACTTCAGTTACAAATGAATAAATGAAAATCCAGATAGATAAAAATATAGTTAATTATGTCAGTCTGTCTCAACTCTCAAGCATAAAAAATGTTACTAATTTTGTCAAAGTGTTTGGCATGACTAAATGCCTTCAGTGATATTTCTTGACAATTTAACATTACACTCCAACTGTTCAGTTATACTTGGGTGATGTGTCAAAAATGGTAATTCTTGTACAGTTCAGGTTGAGTTGACCTGAAAGGTTGAAACGGATTTTATTCATAGAAGTTCAGTTTTTGATAGATAATTAGTGTGCAAATAAGAATTTTGAAAATTATGTTCTTATGTCATAGTCTACATTTTTCAATAAAATGGCAAAGGTTTTATGCATTTAAATACATTTCAGGTGGCTTTGACTTATCCCTTCTTAAGCTGTCTTTTTCATATTACATGTTTGACGTGTTAGAATTAAAACATGACCCGAGCCCAACCATTTTGATTTTTACCCATTTACTTACATAAGTAGGTGAAAATTGCATTTCGGACAGCCATTCAACATTAACTTCTATGGAATATGTTGTGTTTTCGTTTTATAGTAGCTTGGGTAAAGCAATCAACATTTGCATGTTTGTTGTTGATTCTTTTCAGGGTTTCTGCCAGACAATTGTGCTTAAATCCTATCGAGGAAACTTCTAGAAAAGATGACCTTCGAGCACTAGATGTATCCCAAGAAAAGAGGCCTGTCATGAGCCAACCTGTTGAGTGCTCATTGGCTGCTGAATCTGGTGATGCTTATGTCACTCTGATGCATGCTAATGATTTATCAGCAAACATTTCTACATCTGAAAATTCATGCAACAGTGCCATGGATGTGGATAAAGCAGATTCAGTTACGGAGTGTTCTGTTACAGGGGATGATGGAGATTGTGGCAATGACTGTATGGTTGCCACTGAAAGAGCCACTTTGCCTAATGAAGACAGTGATTGTTCTACTGAAAATGCTGATGAAACAACGAAACCTGTTTCGGATAATATCAAGGGTGACTCTGGGATTTCATTCTTCAGCTCAGGCAATGGTGAAGAAGCTACCAAAGCGGATTATGTAAATGTTGGATGTACACCTGAGAAACCCGAGCCGGCCTTGAGATCTTCTTATATGGAGGATGAATCTGAAAAACCTGTAACGATGAGTTCTTCTGCAGCAAAATTGAAGCCACTGATCTCTCCAGGTTTCCTAGGGAAACGACCACGACCACGGAAAATTCTCGGTACCAAAAGAGATGAAAGCGAACAGGTGGTGAATGGAGGTTTGAAACCTTGTTTCAAGAACAATGATACTGTGGAGTCGCATAATGAATCGATTGTGATTGTAAATGGAGACGTAGGAAAGGAAGAAGGGTGTTTGGTGGAATAAAGATTGGAGGCTAACATAATTTAATGATGTCAGTGATCGAGGTTCCTGTGTTTGAGAAAATTTGGGAATATAGAAGTCTCAGGGACAGGGATGGTTAATGTTACTTTTGGGTTAATTGAGGGGGATAATGAGAAAATTAGTAATAGTAATGTGGTAGAGTTGAGGTACAGTATCTTTTGACTTCAATTATTTGGTTGTATTCTTGAAGGGTTGGGTCTTTTTTTCTTTTCATCCATTTAAAGTGAATAAACAACAAACATCCTATGGACTTCCACTACTTTTCATTCTACTCTTGTTTTCTAATTCCCTTTTTTTGTTAACATGTCGGTTCGTCTAGTTTTCTTAAATTAGTTATGTGGTTATTATTTGGTGGCATTCTGGTTGTTTCTCTAAAGATCTGTTGGTTCTATTTCATTTTCTTTTTATTTATTTAGGGTACATCATTATTCAACCTAATCATCAATTAGGCTTAGAAATTGCCCTTGTGTTTGATTATCTCTGTGTTTGAAATTGCATTGTGTTGGAATGCAATTCATAAACCCCATTTTACTATATAATCTAATCCATGTTCTTAGGGTGAAATAGCTTGGAAATTGCCATTGTGTTTGATTATCTCTGTGTTTGAACCCCATTTTACTATATAATCTAATCCATTTTACTATATATTCAACATTTTAAACTACAAAGCTTGGAAATTGAGAGCAAATTCTTAGGGTGAAATAGCTTGCATGCTTCCTCATGAAATGATTGAGGGTTCACCATCTAATAACAGGAAATACATGATCCAACTTGAATCACATGTATCATAGAATCCAAAGAAACTTTCAAAACATGATTTAGATCTTGGCATAAATCGTGGCAGGTTATCGGTACAAACCTTGTGGACTTTTCCTCCTATTTTTCTCTTTTCTTATGATAGAAAAGCAAGTTCCCTTTGTGTTGCTGAAACCTTTTTGTTTCTTCTTTTTAAACACTTCAATACAAGATTTTGACAACAAAAAATCAACCTTCTAATACTTTTATATATATATACACACACACACACACATATGTATAGTATTATTTTATGATATATTTAATTTTGTAATAATAATATCTTACTTTCTTTGTTTATAAGGTAGTTGTGGAATATCTCTTGTATTATGTGCTTTTGTAAGAAGATTTGTGTGGTGCTCATTGCTATAGCCATTTAACAAATATGTTTAAAAAATAATAAATATAGGAAAACTTGTTGAAACATTGAATCTAAATATGCCACTGAATAAAAGTTTGATACATTGATCATTTCGGTAGTTAACAATTCAGTGTGATGATTAACTTACCTTCTATAATTACATTTGAGTGTTTGATTGCCTTGAAAACAAGAAATGAAAAATGTTACATGTCTCGAATATAAAAGTATCTAAGAGTCGATTCGATAGACATTGTGGTTAACAACACCCTATAATTTATCACATAAATGGACAAAAACATAACAATCTATTGTGATTTGTGTTTCAACCCGGCCATATTAATTATTAATAGTAGTTATATATGTAATAGAGTATGTGATATATGTAGTGTTAACAATGCTTAGAAAGCCAATTTCACTATTTGTTGGTATATTTGATAGTTAGTCGTCTACTTGTGTGCTCGGTAAATTCTAGATAACAATATGCTTACGTTTTCATTCCGTAAAATTGCCTTACATTTTTCTTTAATTTTGTTGATTAAAAGTTAAAACTATTCCTAATTACTTTATGGTTATTAAAAGTCCTAGTTTAACGCTTCGTGTATAAACATAGGGATAGTTAAATTATATTTTAAATGTTTATAATGTTAAAGAGTACCTAACGTATGAAGTAAAACAATTGTAATATATATATAAAATCTTCTAAAAGGGTGATAAATCTATTAGAAATCAAAATTTCATACATAACATCATCAGAGTTTTTTAGAATCTCTTTATAAACAACATTCATCATTTTATTTACAGGGTTGTCTTCTTCGTCGCAATTAGAACTTTTAAATCACTCTTACTCTTTACTAATTAAACCACGACATAACTAGCCGTGAGAGAAAACAGAACGTCTTAAAAACATTCCAACATTACTTAACGATTGATCAATAACATAAATAAGTGATATAAAAAAACTTAGTTTGTGCATATTTGTGTATTATATCGGGATTATTTTAGCTGATTATGGAAAGAGGAGATAAATTTTTTAATATTTAAAAAGAAATTATAAGTTATGTTCGATATTTTATTTAAATAATTAATATTTATTATGTTTCTCTATTTCAATATTGTTTATGAATAATTTTGACGTAAGAAACTCATCTTTCGTATATCATTTGTGAAAATAAAGAGATCGTTAATGGGGGAAAAGTTCTAAAAATATAATGATGACATCTTCCAATTTTTTTAATATATATTAAATATTAAAGATGGTTTGAGGGTTATTTTTAAATTTTTAATAGTTTGTTAAAGATAAAAGAAATGGAATGTTAAGAAAAATGTGACTACATATACCCATACATAAGGTTGTCCATTCGGATAGGTTCGTGTCATTCGGGTTCAGGTCAGCTTCATGTCGACCCAATTTTGACCAATTTATTTTTGAGTTAGGTTCGGATTGTGTTATTTTTTTTCTTGTCTGATTCGTGTCAACCCATTTCGGCAAACTGTGATCAATGATTATTCTTTTAGTTTTCGAGTACAATTGTCGAATACGGTTTTCTATTTCGACTACGATTTTCTTTATCAAATTTTCGAATTCCATGTTTGTTTTCCAACTTTCAGTAAGAATTTTGAAAATTATTTTCGTTTATATTCTAACTTCAATATCCAATATTCGTTTCGATTGTATTCGAACTTTAAATTTGGTATTTGTTTAGGTTTGATTCGAATTTTGACTTTACGTTTTTATTCAACTTATAGAAATGAATTTAATAAAAAATGTGATATACTACTATTCTACCAATTACCACTAAATAATGTTATTAAACAACTAAATAATCTAAAATAATTCACCACTAAATAGAATTATGAATCAAATTCAAAATGTTAAAGTACCACCTATCAAGTAATCAAATATCACTAGATAATTTAAAATAATTCACCATTAAATAGAATTATGAATTGAACTCAAAATGCTAAAGTACCACCTATCAAGTAATCAGATGTCAAAGTACCAAAATCATATAGTCAAAATAAAAAATATCAAAATGATGTACTATTGTTTTAACTGTAAATATTTTATTATTTATTTTCAATTTTTAACAGTTTTAAGGATTTTGTCATTTTGTTTGGTTGGTTTAATTACCCTAAAATGTTACTCTTATTTTAATTCATATTCTTCTTTTTTTAAATTTTAAATTTGAAGTATTAAATAAAATTTAAATTTCATTTGAGAACCGATTTTATTACGAGTACTGCGAAAACCATTTGTAGTCATTGGTCATAATTAATCAAAGGTTAATATTAGTTGTGACAAACATATAATTAATTAAAAACACAACCGTCATTTTCACTTTCTAAAAATGCTGGAGGGGTATTTTAGACAAATTGCCTAAATAAATGGGGGGGACCACTTACCCTCAGTTTCTTAAAACAAAAATTTCTACCAAACACAAAGGTATTAAAATACGAAAATTATACCAAATTAACAAGCAAAATATGCTCTTTAATATGACATCTATATTGCTATGCTTTTTCAAAAGAAAAAATTTCGTTTTGTCCGGTTTTTTTCTAGCACAACATGAGATATGTAAACATAACACTTGATTTTTTTCAAACACATGTACATATGTGCAATACATGTTCATACTACATAGTTATGTCTGGGTGCATATATACACCGTGCACGTGTGCATCCCGTGCAAATATACACATGCACATGTACACCTAGATGCATGTGTGCACATGCAACTCAAAATTGATTTAGTCAACTAATTGTCAACTCAAAAAATTATAACAAAAAAGATCAGTGGAGTATAAACACTTAATACATAAACTTAAAAAATTTTAACAGAAAATGTAAACAATTGTGATTAAAGAAATGATATATCCTCCTACTATTTGTTCCTACTTTATCCTCCTAGCTCCTTAATATTTGACATGTGTAATGCACTCATTCTCTTTCTTCATATCATTCCTTGATTTTAACACTTGTATTGATCAAATAAGTAGGAGGATAAATCACTTCTCCTGTGATTAACAAATAAAGAAGGAAGTAAAGGAAAAAAGAAACAAAAAAAAGTAATTCTTACTATCTATAGAAAAGAAATTAAAAAAAAACATCGCTAGAATTTTTTAATCACAAGTTTAATAAAAAAAATCATGGGTAGGTACTACCAAAATTGATGCGGTGCCCTCCTAACAAATTTATATAATTACTATTATGTCCTTTTGTATTTAATTTAATTGATTAAGACAAGATATTAATTGGTTAGTCCATAATGGTTCTCGCAATAAAAATGATTTTCAAATCATCTTTTATATATATATATATATATATATGAAAAAGGTCAAACGAGAACTGTTTTTCGTACGAGAACTGCGAGAACCAAATTAAGCCCTAAAAATAAGGCCAAAAATAAGGCTTGTTTGTCAACGATTAGTTTAATTAAGCCCTAAAAATAAGCTACGTGAAGTAACATGTGAAAAAGACTAGAGTTATATTTTGTAGTATGACCAAATTACGTTTGTTAAATTGTGTTTAACTTTACTTATGATTTTAATTGTATTTGCTTTCATGTCAAAGGATCAAATAGGAATGATCGCATCGTGCGAACGGCTCCACATTGTGGAGCAACACTGTATGACGTGCGGCCTTGAAAAATGGCGGCTGCACTCCACGCCGTGGACTAGCCCCACGAAGTGAGGCCTTCAATTTTCACAAGATGCGGTAATTTTTTACAAGGTGTAGTGTTTATTAGCCGAGATGCAATGATTTTAAGTTTGATGCAGTGATTTTATAGACAAGATACAGTGTTTATTAGGCGAGATGTAATGATTTTAAGTTGGATGCAGTGATTTTATAGACTAGATGCAGTGTTTCTAACGTTCCTATTTTAAGAACTGTACATATTTCATATTGTATATCTCAAAGATGTAGAGTGTACGTACGTAATTACTTTGTATTTCCTTGTATAGGCTTACTCCTTGTACGTACGCTTCTTCTTAATTTGTATCTGGTTGATCGTGTATCGATCTCCTCGCTCGGATCACTATCCATCTCTGCACTTCAATTCCTCTCCTGCAGCTGTAACCATGATCAATCAATTGCAGAATTCCCTCATCCCCCCGGCCTCTTTCTTTCAATTCCTTGCCAATTTGCCATTATACGTACGTACTCTCTCAATCCATTGCTTCATTCATCTAATTGATTCATAATTTCAGTATTTACCAATTCCAGTTTCACTTATATATATATATATGTGTGTGTGTGTATATATATATATATATATATATATATATATATTCCAAACACTACCCTTCTACAAATAAAAAGTCCACAACATACTCATAAATTTTAGAATAAGAAGTTTTAAATCATCCTACTAAATTCTTCTACATATCCTCCTACTTATTACTTAAGACAAATGTCAAAATAAAAAAAATAAGATTAGATAACATAATTAGTTTATTCTATATATTAATTATTTAATTAATATAAAGTAAAGTATGAAGATTAAATAGGAACAGACATAATTTTTTTAATTAATTACGTTTTTATAAGTTTTTTTAAATAGCTAAACACACACATACTAATTTTACTCCTCAATCTATAACTTTATCATAATTTTACTCCGAATTTTACACTTCATGTTTCACTGTCATATTAGCATCACATCAACAACACTCTTTCATTACTTCTTCATGCTTAAACCCAGAAAATACTCATGCTTTGCATGCTTCAAATACTTCAAACTTTTTTAAAATTAATTATATATACTGACTTTTATTATTACAAAAACTAATAAAATCATATTATAAATATTTATATAGTGCAAAAAAAACTTCATTAAAATAAAATAAGATTACATCTAGAAAAATTTGAGGCGTTGGAAGAAGACTCCATTTTTAAGTGAAAATATAAGGAATTTTATAAATTTATAGAGAGAAAAATTTAGTATACATGTGCAAAAGGTAAAAAAAAATTGATGATAATTTATATAGACAGATAAAAAAGAAAAAAAATAATAAAGACAACGGTCACTTGACCGTTGAAACTCACTCTCTACCATGTATCCCACAAAATGTGCTCTCTCTATTTGTACTCCAATGCCGAGCCTTGTTCAAAATTCTCGATACCGAGAGTAAAGGATGGTGTATTCTCTGGATACCGATCGCTACATCGACATACCGATAAAATACTTCATCTATTCTTTTGCTTTTTTATTCATATTATTAGAAGAAAATTGACATATTCTTATACTATTTCTTTTTATTTCATCCTCCTAAATATGACATAAGGAATCTAATAATTCTCTTTTATCACTTTCTGTGTTAATTTTAATTTTTGAGTTGACTTTGTAAGAAGAATAATAAATTGGAAAAAAAATAGTAAAAGAATATATTTATAAAAATTAGGGAGTTGAGCCGCATCAAAGATCTACACAGTTTTAATGAAAGGGTCAACTAACTATGTATGACAAAGAGGACTAAAAGGCATTTATTGCATGTAAAAAGTCAAATTCATGCACATCAAATAAACAAATTAAGAAAGTTAATTTAAGGAGAGGTTAGTAGTACTCATTTATCTTGTTAGAAAAATTAACATTTCTCTTTTTTAACGGTGGTTGATCCAGTCAAATCATAAGACACCAGATAAATTTTTAAACAAAAAAAAAATTACGTATTGTTGTAACGATAATATTCAACTATTCGGGAATCATTGGCGGATCAAGTATGTTGCATGAGGTCGCAGGTGTCATTCTTCAACTTTTTCCCGCTAGTATTAATTAAGACTATTAAGTTTTTATCGAACTTGCAATATGAACTTTGGGTATTAATTAATTTTTTTATCGAACTTGCAATATGAACTTTGGGTATTGGGTAAAAAGGGAGTATACAATCAACACGGTTCTGCAATCTATAGGTGGGTTTGGCTAAAAAAATATCGCTGAATCTTGATCGTGTTTCATCAGTGCTCAAGAGTCAAGATTATCGCTTCATGGTTGTTGAAGTCAGAGCTGGCCAATTGTCAGTTGCTTATATCTTATCTTACTCCTTTATAATACATTTATACCCTTAAAAACTCTTAAATTTAAGTAATTTGAATATACTAAAATACCCCTCACCACTAAACAACTAAAACACTATTTGATGCAAGTCCAAAAATAAATCACTACTAATATTTCAACTAAATTACTTCTTTTAAGCTGTTATTGGCGGACCTATTTGATGCAAGTCCAAAAATTGGATAACCTATTTGATGCAAGTCCAAAAATTGGATAGTTTTAATAATTGTAAGTCCAAAAATTGGATAGTCATATTGATTTGGCACAGGTTGCATCCAATTCTTCCATCTCATTGAACCCATCAAAGATCCTTTCTTGTTTATTGTAATATGCTTGAACTTTTCTTTCTTTTTCTGAGAGAATAAACAAATATGTTAAAACAATTTTAATAATTGTGGTTGACCAATTGTATAATTTAAAGAACGATTATTTTGACCGTCATTTGACTTTTTTTTGAATTAAGTGACTATGTCCAAATACTACACACATAATGTGTTGACTGTGATCATGTTAAGCCAGATCAAACTATTGATGAATTAGAAATAATTAAGAGATAATTCAGAGCTTTATCATCAAAATAACTTGAAGTTCAAATGGTAAAGAAATTCATAAGCAGAATAGTCTAAAATCAAACAAATTCACACATTGATCGAAAAGTCATCAAATTAAATCAAGAAAAATAGAAAATTCATGCATTGACAAAAAGTCAACATCGTTTCCATTACTTTCCGATGACATATATAATATTTTGACCGTCATTTGACTTTTTTTTTTGTGAATTAAGTGACTATGTCCAAACACTACCCACATAATGTGTTTACTATGATCATGTAAACTAATGATGAATTGGAAATAATTAAGTGACTCAAATTGTTCAGAACTTTAATTGAAAAATATAGACACTAAAATCATTGCCATGAATTGATGATGTTAAAATCCGTTAATAATATCCTTAAATGATTTGGTAGCTGTCAAATAAAAAGTAAATATTTACAAATACGAAAATGGAAACCACCACAATCATAGCTTGCTAATTGGTAACTCGTTGACCACAATCTGGAAGTATTTGCAGGAACTTTACCTCACTTTTTTTGCAATTCAAAAACAAATATGTGTATTACGGGTTAGCCATATTTACTACCATATTCCAGTTACTTGAAATAATTAAGAGACTCAAATAGTTCAGAACTTTAATTGAAAAATATAAACACTAAAATCATTACCATGAATTGATGATGTTAAAATCCGCAATTAATATCCTTAAATGATTTGGTAGCTGTATTCCATATTCCAGTTTCTAAAACAAATATTCATTTAAGAAAGTTTCTTCATTTAACAGATACCAAATCATGGCTGTCAAATAAAAAGTAAATATGTACAAATACGAAATTGCAAACCACCACAATCACAGCTTGCTAATTGGTAACTCATTGACCACAATCTGGAAGTATTAGCCATATTTACTGTCATATTCCAATTACTTCATTTAACAGATACGAAATTGGAAAGCATACTCATTACCACATATAAGGCAAATCCATACTATAGTTATTCAATGACAAAAACTGGAAAAAAAAACAGAATTCTAAAAACCTTAAATCTATGCTATATATATGTGTAGAACCAGTTGTGATCATTCATTTGTATTAAAAACCATAATTCTTCAAACATTGATACCAACACAATGGATGCTTCAAAGATTGTTGAGGATTCAATGAATATCAAACAAAGTGAGGTAATGTGCTAGTAGTTAAGGTTTTAACCTCCTACAATACTTTATTTGTTTTTGAATTGCAAAAAAAATGGCTAACCTGTAATACATCTCTGTCAGAAGCTTGAATCCGAGGTTACTTGTGTCGATGATCCTGCCATCACATCTGCAACCAAAGATGTAACAGAGGTAATATATCTAATTTATCTTTGTTTTTGAATTTTAAAAACCTTATTTCTAACTTGTAAATAATCGAATTTTAAGAGTACGTGTAGCATTGATTACAATGAAAAGAGGCAAGAGTGAGGAGTGAGTTATTTATTTGGTAATAGTAAATGTTATTAGGAGCTTTATGCATCCCTGTGTTGATGCTTCCCTGTTATTAGCTAGCTACATAACCCAAACCCGATAAAGGCACAAAAACAGAACCCCCAAATATATGGTACATGTTATGTGTGTGTGTGTGTGTGTATTTATATATATAGATAGATATAGGAATCTGGGTGTTGTTACTGCAGTTGTATGATGAGAAAATGCAAAATTCAAAGTGCTTTTTCCATGTTTAATTCTTCACAATGACAGATGATGTTTCTATCAGATACACATATACCAGAAGTTGGTTGTGTTTGTACATCAAACAAAATTAATATATACCAAAGTGGATGTGCTTCCCTCCCCTCCACAAACACAACCTCTCCTACTGTACTGCAAGTACTCATTTATCTTACTCTCAACAATTACTTTTGGCCCCACCAAATATATATATATATATATATAAAGAGAGAGAGAGAGAGAGAGGTTCATGCGAGAAGTGCGAGAAGCTTTTTTATCCATTAAATGATTAAATTAATGGCTAAGATGATTTGAGACATTTTAGTAATTAACTAGAAAATTAGGGAGGTTAATTTAAAACAAGAAGGGCATAAGAGTCAATAAGCACAATCAAAATCCCTACTATATTTAACCCCTTTCCTTCTATCTCGGTTACCATTATTTTTTTCAAAAATATCTTCACCTCTCCATACATAACCACCTACCACCACAACCCCATTTCATCTATTTTATCTAAAAAAAATTAGTTCCTTCTCCTGATAGATTGATTTTGGCCATCTGATAATCGCCAACGAACATCAACAATTTTTATTATCACCGGCGTGCCTACTTTCTTATCCCTTCTATCTCTGGCTTAAATCGGCAAATACCACCATCTCTGGTAGCTTTCTCGTGTCACCGAGCCAGATGTGTGCCATCGCCGACTAATCTGCATCCGTCCGTAGACGAAACAAGCATCAGAACTGTCGGTTTAAGGTTATGCTTTTGTCTATTTCCACTCAACTTCATTAACAGTGTCTAGATCTGAGCATCACGAACGAAGAACATGCGACTTCCCTCTCGATTGGAAAATCTACAAGGTTGAACACTTGAACCCATCGCCCATATCTCAGCCTTCTTCTACACAAATGGTGCACAGCTACTGTTGTTACTAACCTGTAGTTCTTTATTTTTTCTAGATTTGATAGTTTTTTCAAAGAAACGTAGAGTTGATGTTTGTTATTATTAGAGGGTGGATTTTGGTTGTGATTTTATTGTTTATTAGTGAATATAGAAACTTGGGCTAATGTAATATTTTGATTTGGGTTGTTTATTTATCTTTCATTATTCATTAATGAACATAGAAATACGGGTTAATGTAACTTTTTTTTCTTTAAGTATAAATTGTTAATTTTTCTGTTCATGTTTGAACATAATTATTAGTTGATTTTTTTTATCATAAATCAAATTTCTAAATTTGTCTATGGTTCGTTAATGAACACTAGAAAAAAGAACTTCTAAAAATTTGGTACTGTTAATGTAACATGCTTAATAGTGAATTTCGAATCAGACGGTTTAAAAAATTGTTAATGTTTTTTTATAACTATTGGAAGTAGACGTGTTCACTAATGAATACTGTATATATACATAACCAAAATTTTTATAAATCATAGGTTGTGTGTTCAGCAGTGAATACCGTATTAATAATAAAATAAAAGTAAATTTTAAAAACCTAAAAAAATTTAATTAGAAATATTATTCATTAGTGAACGGTTAAAATATATAATTAAAAATATTATGGAATATTAATGTAGTTTTCTTTAAATATTTTTTCCGCATGAATATTCAAAATATACTAAATCAGAATTCAATTAAATATTAAATAACACAAAAAACTGGTTGTGTTTCTAAAATTCTCACGTAATCCAAAAAGAAACTATAAAATTACCATATTGAGGTTAATGATGAATTAATTGTAGTAATGATAAAAAAAAGACGTTAATACCCTTTTGAATAAGATCTTTATCATTAAAATCTAATGGTTGTAAATGCTTCTCGCACTTCTCGCAAAATATAAGCTTCTCGCATGAACACTCCCCTATATATATATATATTCATGCATACGTACATATATATATATATATATATATATATATCCATATAAAATATATCTAAACTTTAATTAAAGTTATCCATTAATTAATTTAACACTTATCAAATACTAAATCAAGTGTTACTTACCAAAGTCTTTCTTAATTACTAGACCCAAAATCAGGATGTTACAAATCCTCCCTCCTTAAAAGGATTCCGTTCTCGGAATCTATTCGCATTCAAATAAACCAGGATAACGAGTCTTCATCTCTGCCTCAGTTTCCCATGTTAAATTTGAACCCAAGCTATGCTTCCATTTAACCAACACCATCGGAATCTGTTTCTTGCGTAGTTTAGTCACTTTCCGATCCAACAATTCAATGGGTTCTTCCACTAGTTTCTTACTTGAATCCACTTTAAGATCATGTAAAGGAAGAATCTGGCTTTCATCATCCACTTTACATTTCCGCAAATAGCATACATTAAATGTATTGTGAATACCTGACAATTCCGCATGAAGATCTAGTGTAACCGTCTGATCATTACTACCCGTTGAACGCGAAACGGCCTAATATAACGAGGAGCTAGTTTTCCACGCTTCCCAAAACGAATAACCCCCTTCCATGGCAAAACTTTCAAATAAACCAGTTCCCCCGCAATAAATGTAACGGATCTACGACGTGGATCAGCATACATCTTTTGTCTGTCTCTAACCGCTTTTAACTTTTCTCGCGCAATAGACACTTTTTCAGCCGTAATCTGAACAATGTCGGGCCCTGCATACTGTTTCTCACCTGCCTCTAGCCAACACGTAGCGACGCCCATATAACATCTCATAGGGTTGCATACCGATACTCGAATGATAAGAATTATTGTACGCAAACTCAATCAAAGGCAAGTGGGAATCCCAAGAACCCCCATACTCTAACACGTATGCACGCAGCATATCCTCAAGTGTCTGAATAGTTCGTTCAGTTTGACCGTCTGTCTCAGGATGATAAGTTGTACTCAAATTAATACGCGTACCCAAATCCCGCTGTAAACTGTTCCAGAAATTAGACACAAACCTGGAATCTCTATCTGATACAATCAAAAGCGGTATACCATGTCGGGATACAATCTCGTCAATGTACAATTGAGCCAGTCTGCTAACTGATGCTGTTTCACTAGTAGCCAAAAAGTGAGCACTCTTTGTCAATCTATCAACAATTACCCAAATCATATCATGATTTCGCTGCGTACGTGGGAGTTTAGTCACAAAATCCATCGTAATGTGCTCCCACTTCCATTCTTGAATATGCAACTGTTTTAATGATCCATAGGGTTTCTGGTGCTCTTCTTTAACCTGTGCACAAATATGGCAAGACTCCACAAATTGTGCAACATCTGTCTTCATCGTAGGCTACAAATATAACACTTTCATATCGTTATACATTTTCATGCTACCTGGGTGAAAGGATAATCTTGATTTATGAGCCTCAGTCAAAATCAAACCTCGGAGACCTCCAAGCAATGGAACCCATACACGAGATCGATATACTTTTAATCCCCGAGAATCAACATTGAGATCATCCTTTCTTTTCAACATAATTTCTACTTTCAAATTTTCATCTTTCAAAGCTTCCATCTGAGCTGCCTTCTATTTATCAACCAAGTCAGAAATTATTTCAATTCGCATAAAATAAATACTATCACCGGCTCCCTTACGACTTAAAGCATCTGCTACCACATTGGATTTTCCCGGATGATAACGAATTTCGCAATCATAATCTTTGATAAGTTCTAGCCATCTTCTCTATCGCATATTAAGTTCCTTCTGTGAAAATACATACTGTAAGCTTTTATGATCAGTACATACAACGCATTTTATACCGTAAAGATAGTGTCTCCATAATTTTAACGCAAAGACCATAGCCGCAAGTTCCAAATCATGGGTTGGATAGTTCTTCTCGTGAGGTTTCAACTGTCGAGAAGCATAAGCAATAACTCTATCCCGCTGCATCAGTACACAACCCAACCCCGCAATCGATGCATCACAGTAAACAATAAAATCATTTGATCCATCCGGTAATGCAAGAATAGGAGCCTGACATAAAAGTCGTTTCAAAGTTCGAAAAGCTACTTCCTGTTCATCATTCCATTTAAATGGAACCTCCTTGCGGGTTAATTTAGTCATGGGATTCACAATTTTGGAAAAATCCTTTATAAATCGACGATAATAACCTGCCAATCCCAAAAAGCTCTTAATCTCAGAAGGCGATTTTGGAGCATTCCAATTCATAACAGCTTCCACTTTTGTCGGATCAACTTTAACCCCGTCCTCGCAAATGATATGCCCCGGAAAATGAACTTCTCGCATCCAGAATTCACATTTAGAGTACTTGGCATACAATTGCTCCCGTTTCAAAGTCTCAAGCACTTGTCTCAAATGTATCTCATGGTCAGCTTCGGATTTAGAATAAACCAGAATGTCGTCGATAAACACAATCACGGATTTATCCAAAAACGGAGACAAACCCGATTCATTAAATCCATAAAGACAGCAGGCGCATTAGTCAAACAGAACCGCATGACTAAAAACTCATAATGGCCATACCTGGTACGGAAAGCAGTTTTGGCAACATCCCCATCAGAACCCGTACCTGGTGATAACCCGATCGTAGGTCAATCTTTGAGAAATAAGAAGCACCCTGCAACTGATCAAACAAATCATCAATCCTGAGCAGAGGGTATTTATTCTTGACTGTCCTCTTGTTCAATTCTCTATAATCGATACACATCCGCAGAGTACCATCCTTCTTTTTCACAAATAATACAGGTGCACCCCACGGTGACGAACTATGACGAATAAAACCCCGATCCAAAAGATCCTGAATCCGCGTCATCATCTCCCTGGTCTCAGAAGCAGCCAATCTGTAAGGAGATTTTGCCACTGGATTAGAACCTGGAATTAAATCAATCTTGTACTCCACCTCTCGAATTGGAGGGAACCCAAGTAACTCAGCCGGAAATACTTTAGGATATTCAGATACTACTCGCACATCTGCAACTGCCCGTTTTTCCTTCCTTGCATCGATAGCATATGCCAGAAAACATTCGCAGCCTTTACTCAAGGATTTTCTAGCTTTCAATAAAGAAATAATAGGAAACACAAACTTATTCCTTTCCCCTCGAGCCACCACGTGCGACCCATCACAGAATGGAAAAGAAATCAACTTTCTATGGCATTTAATACTCGCCTTATGCTTACTCAACCAGTCCATACCCAAAACCACGTCAAAACCAGACAAAGGTAATAAAAGGAACGACACTGGAAAGCATCTACCATCGATATCAATCTCAGCTCCCATCACAGAAGTTGTAACAGTAAATATCTTACCATCAGCTACTTCTACCTCAAGTGGTACAGAAATAACAGTGGTAGACAATTTTAATCTATCACAGAATGCCAAAGAAATAAAAGAGTGATTTGCTTCAGAATCAAACAACACGCGAGCAGGTAGGGAGTTTATAAGAAACAAACCGGTGATAACCTCATCGGTGGTAGTAGCATCATCTACTGTCATTTGAAAAGCCCTACCCTCAGGTGTCGGAGGGTTCTTTCTTTTCTACCCCGCTGAAGATGATCCCCCAGCTGCCACTGCCTCTGTCCCCGTCCCAGTCTTCCTTCCAGAAGGACACTCACCCGCTTTATGTCCCTCCTTCTGACAATTCAAGCAAACATTACGAGGAAACCTGCAATCTTTCACCTCGTGTACAAAAGCGCCACAGCGTATACATCGTATGGTTTGAGCAGTATACTGCCCAGAACGGGTAGATCTACACCGTGTACACCATTGCGATTTCGAATTCGAACCCCCAGTTGTTACCTTACGGCTCTGATTTCCCTACGACTGGTTTCCCTGCCATTTCTTTTTCTGTTGATTACCAGCCTGTTCCACCCTCGACTTTTGCATAGCCGCTTTATCTCGGTTCAACTTCTCCCTTGCTTTAATATCCCCCTCGGCAGACTTGGCCAAGGTAAAGGCCTGAGACAACGATCCGGCCAACCGAGTTGTGCTCCTGTATTCCGGAAGTAACGCTCCAATAAAATGCTGAACCTGTGATGGTTCATCGGGTACCCACTGAGTCACAAACCTCAGTTTCTCATTAAACTGCTCGATCAAATCATCAACGGACATCTTCTCCGTCATCTGCAGATCCATGAATTCCTTCCGTATTTTGTTCAACTCAAACGCGTTGCAATACTGTTCGCACAATTTATTCTGAAATTGATCCCAAGTAATCGCATCCATTTGAGCTTTGGCAAGATGTGTTGTTAAGGAATCCCACCATACCATTGCTTTACCTTTCAACGTTCGAGTAGCAAATCGGACCCTCATTTCGTCTTCGCAGTTACAAGCATCCAAAACTCTAACTGTATCTCGCAACCAATTCATGGTAACGTTAGGGTCCGTATTACCATGATATTCCGCGGGCTTGCAATCCAGAAATTGTTTGTAGGTGCATGGTTGTCTGTATCCCATATTTGGAGGAAATCCCATGTAGGGATATGAAAACGATCCTTGAGAAAACAAGGGATAGAAAAATGGTTGAGACGTCGGTTGAGATATTGGTGGAAGTGGTATGGATACCGGAGGTATCTCTGCCAGAGTAGTAATAGCTGGAAAGATTGGTGGTATCTCAGGTGTAGTTGAAGCTACTGTGATAACCGGTGGTTGAGTTACAGGAACCTGTCATTGTTGTTCTAATTCTTTTCTTAGATCCTCTAACTGTCCCTCTACCCGAAAGATATACTCCTCCCTGTCATCTTCAGCTGTACCTGACGTACTAGCATGTTGTGGAATCTCTATAGTTGCTGTAGGAATTTCCACTGTAGACGGGACAAAAGGGGCACGAGTTGAATTCTCATTATCAGCCATTGTTCGCCACAATACTCTCATTCACCCCAATCCCACGCCCAATGAATAATTGACCCAACACGAGCCAAGATTTGAGAATGTAACACTTCCAACTATGCTCACATCGCCAAACCAAGGCTCTGTTACCAAACTGTAACACCGTAAATTTTCAACCTAGATTTTTCATTTTAAAACACTGCGGAAGCGATAAAATAAAACCAAAAGTATTTACAACTGAATATACAAAGACTGTTTTCCGAGTCAACCATAATTCAAAAATACTAGTGTTATAAAACAACGGCTCATTACAATAAATATCAGAGGGCCAGTCAATTATTCCCCAAGCATACCCACTGTCTGCCGAGCCGCTGACTTACCAAAACCTGTAAAAAGAGTGAGAGGTGAGGGATTAGCACAAAGCTAAGTGAATGAAAGTAAACTACAATAGAGTATCAGCCACAACCGCAAGATACCAAAACAACAAGTAATCATGCCTCGAGAAGACCCGCGGTTCTGTAGGAACCTGCAACCAATGTCGGCCAAAGCAAAGGTTTTTCGATAGTTCATTTGCTATTCTGACATAGTATTACCCTTAAGTTGCAACGAATGCATCAAAAGATCCAAATACTGATTAGCCGATAGCAAACAAACCCAG
>JAUEJL010083350.1:0-15027 GCA_032274825.1 Drosophyllum lusitanicum
TTATTTATTATGGAAGGTTTAGTTATAAAAATGGTATTTAAGAATCTAATTAACTCTATATAATAGTTTCCTTATAGGGTTAAATAAGGAGTAAATTAGTAATTTCAAATTACTTAAAATTAAGAGATTTTAATGGCCTAAATGCTTTATAATATAATATAGATTATGTGTGTGTTTATATAGTGTTTATTTGTTTTTAATAATGTTGGATTTGTAATATAGTGTGTGTTCATTCGTTTATGTTTGTTTATCACATTAATGAATGAACAAAAATGTACAAGAACTAACCAATCTTTTAAACAATCGAACACAAGAGCTCGTTCATTTATCGTTCGTGTTCGTTTATTTGTTCGGCTAAAGTTAAACGAACGAACATGAACACAGAAATCCGTCCGTTTATCCGTTCGTGTTCGTTTATTTGTTCGGCTAAAGTTAAACGAACGAACACGAACAAGCCCGTTCGTGTTCGTTTATTTGTTCGGCTAAAGTTAAACGAACGAACACGAACAAGCCTCGTTCGTGTTCGTTCGGTTCGTTTACAACCCTATTCATGGTTATCAACACAGAACTCCATAAATTTTTCGTATGGCAAGACTCCATCGCTGTTACCTATTCCTAACTCGAATCAGGCATCAAGTTCTAAGTTGAAGCTGATTGCTCCTGTTGTACCAACGAGGAAACAACTGAGTCAAAAGGAATATGAAGATAAACGTGCAAAGAATCAATGTTTCTATTGTGATCAAAGATATGTTCTTGGACACAAATGCACGGTTCGTTTATTTTCTATTGAAATATTGGCTGATGAATGCTTGGATGATAATTTTGAGTAAGTGTTTGAGTGGGATAATGAAATCGTTATTGGTCAGCATAAGAATGAAAGTACACCCTTGATTTCTTTGCATGCTTTATCTGGAACCAATCATTTTCAAACTATGAAGGTCAAAGGGCAACTTAATAATCAAATGATACATATTTTAATAGACAGTGGAAGTACACACAACTTCTTAGACCTTGCTGTTGCAAAGAAGTTGGGCTGTTCTCTTAAGTCTATATGCCTAATTGCGGTCACAGTTGCAGGAGGGAGTTCTCTAAATAGTTCTTATGAGTGTAAGAACTTACAATGGAAGTTACAGTGGAAACATTCACAATTGATGTAATGGTCATACCATTGGGGGGTTGTGAGATGGTTCTTGGTATACAATGGTTAGCTACACTGGGCAAAATCCTATGGGATTTCAATCAGCTAATGGAATTTCATTATAATGTTAAGAAAGTTGCTTTGAGGGGCTCTATTCATAGTGAATTGAAGTGGGTGAAAGGGAAGCAATTTCCCTTGAATTTTAAGAATAAAAAACCACAACTTTCTGCCATGTCCTTTTGTGTTTTTCCGGCTGAACCGATGACACTTGCAGCAGGGGATGTTGTTAATTCTGGTTGTCAACAGCAAATTACAGAATTATTAAATGAATTTGATGATGTCTTTGCTACACCTACGCAATTACCTCCTAGAAGACTACATGATCACAAATCCCACTTAAAGATGAAGCTACACCAGTTAATATTCGTCCTTATCGTCATCCTCATACTCAAAAAGATGCAATTGAAACAATGGTCAAGGAATTGATGGAAGCTGGCGTTATTCGACATAGCAACACTCCATTCTCTTGTCCTGTTATTATGGTCAAGAAAAAAGATGGTATGTGGCAAATGTGTGTTGATTATAGGGAGCTAAATAAAAATACCATCAAAGACAAATTCCCTATTCCATTGATTGAAGAGCTTATTGATGAATTAAGCGGATCCGTGATTTTTCTAAGTTGGATTTACAATCCGGTTATCATCATATTCGAATGGATGATAATGATATTTCGAAAACAGCTTTTCGCACACATCAAGGTCTATGAATTTCTTGTAACGCCTTTTGGATTAACAAATGCTCCATCAACATTTCAAGCACTTATGAATGAAGTTTTTGGACCTTATTTGAGGAAGTTTACTTTGGTTTTCTTTGATGATATTCTTGTATACGGCCCTACGATAGATGATCATGTTTTTCACCTAAAAGTTATCCTTCAAACTCTGAGCACATGCACTATTTGCTAAACAGAGTAAGTGTGTTTTTGGAGCTGAAGAAGTGGAATATTTGGGCCATGTAATCTCGAAAGATGGTGTGGCTACTGATCCAATGAAAGTTCAATGTACGAAAGATTGGCCCAATCCTAAAAATATCAAACAATTACATGGTTTTTTAGGGCTTACGGGGTATTGTCGACGGTTTATCAAACATTATGCTCTTATTAGTAAACCGTTGACAGAATTGTTAAAGAAAGATGCGTTTGTTAGGAATGACAATTCGCATGCAGCATTCGACCAATTGAAGTCAGCCATGATTTCTGCTCCTATGTTGCAACTTCCTGATTTTACAAAAGAATCAATGGTGGAGACTGATGCGTTAGATGTAGGTATGGGAGCTGTGTCACTTCAAGAAGGTCATCCTATTGCTTATCTCAGAAAATCTTTATCGCAGAGGCATAAGCATCTTTCAGCTTATGAGAAAGAGTTATGGGCGATTATACACACTTTGGATAAATGGCGTGGATATCTTTTGGATAGACACTTCAAAATTCGAACCAATCATTTCAGTTTGAAATATTTCATCGATCAAAGATTGAATACTCCTTTCCAATTGAAGTGGCTTCCAAAATTATTGGTTTTGATTATGAAATTACTTATAAGAAAGGGAAAGTGAATGTCATTGCAGATGCCCTTTCTCGGATGACCACTGATGTATTATTAAGTAGTCTTACTTTGACTACTATCTCAAATTCTTTATTGAAAGACGTGGAAGCTAGTTATGTGGGTGATTATTCAGCAGTCAACTTCTCAGACTCTCAAATATGAATTTGCTAATGGAGTTGTTCAAAGAAAAGGCAAGTTGTTCATTGGTTATTCAATGGATTTGAGGAAGAAGCTATTTGTGATGTGTCATGAGGAATCTATTTGTGATGTTCAAACTTGGGTACAAGAATGTGCGATTTGTCAAAAGAACAAACCGGTTTTAGTTGCTTATCCGGGGCTGTTGCAGCCTTTACCTGTACCACAACATGTTTGGACTGATATTTCTATGGATTTTGTTGAAGGCCTACCCAAATCGCAAGGAAAAACAGTGATTATGGTAGTGGTGGATCTTTTGAGTAAGTATTCAAACTTTATGGCTTTAGCTCATCCTTTCACAGCAAGTCAAGTAGCTCACCTTTTCTTGGATTAGATTTATCGACTTCACGGTCTTCCTAAGTCTATCACAAGTAATCATGATAAGATCTTTTTAAGCACATTCTGGAAAAACTTATTTTCTAAAATGGGAGTTCAATTGCAACTCTCTACTTCATGCCACCCTCAAACTGATGGGCAAACGGAGATTGTTAATAAAAGTTTGGAATGTTACGTGAGGTGTATGACGGGTGAACAACCTAAACAGTGGGTTCAATGGCTGTCTTTATCTGAAGTTTGGTATAACACCACATTTCATACCTCAATTCAAACAACCCCTTTTGAAGTTCTATATGGTCAACCTCCTCCAATTCATCTTTCATATGTTACGGGTGATTTGATGGTGGAAATGGTTGATCATACTTTAGCTGCAAGAGAAAGCACCATTACCTTACTCAAGTTCCATCTTAAACGAGCTCAAGATCGTATGAAGTCTATGGCGGATAAAGGAAGAAGTGATCGTGTTTTTGATGTTGGTATGTGGGTATTCGTTAAGCTACAACCTCATCGACAGATCACTACGTCTACACAAACAGCACAAGTTGTCTTCCAGTTATTATGGACCATTTCAGATCATTGGAAAAGTGGGTGAAGTTGCTTATAAGTTGGATCTACCTTTAACTTCCAAAGTGCATTCTGTCTTTCATGTTCCACAATTAAAGAAGTGTTGTTCCCCTTCTCCAATTATGGGGAGCTTCCACCTTGTAATGATGACGATTTGCTAATCAAAGTACCTGTGAAAGTGTGTGATCAGAAGCTTGGCAAACTAAATAACGCAACTGCTGTATACTTGGGAATTAGCAGCAGACATTCAAAGGAAATTTCCATCCTTTATAGATTCTTGAGGACAAGAATTATCGTAAGGGGGAGGGATTGTAATAGACTAAACCAGTGATGTGTAGAGATAACACGTGGGAAGAATTGTTAGTTAGTGACATGTGTGTATTCTGTTGAGAAATGGTTAGTTGATGGCTGTAAGGGTACAAATACGTTTGTATAGATGGTAAGTCATTCAAGTCTGAAAACTCTGTTCTTCTTCTTCTCATATGTAATTCCACATATGACTCGATAATAAACACAGCCTTCCACTTCCAATCTTTTTTCTTTGTGCGACGGTTCAGAGTGTGTGGGTAATCAATTCTCGATCATCATTTGATCCTGATTTGGTATACTACACCTAGATTGTGATCTTTGGATTAACCCTGGGTGAAATTCGTTTTAGCCAGAATATAAGGGTGAAATTATTACTTTTAGAAAGTATCTAACAGTCGCATCGGTTCTGTCCGATTGTATTTATCCTTTGGATACTATCAAGTATCATCTAACAAATTGTCACTGCTAGACGAGCGGTGAATGCTATCAATTTCTAGAGGCTACATCACACTATTCAAAAGACTATAATTTATTTGAACCGTATCAAAGGATTACATCGACTAACCGACAAATATGTTAGGACACCGTTCTTTAGAGGGGGAAGAAAGAGGAGGGGGGGGAGGGGGATTGTGTCACAGGCACTGCCATTTACAAGGGATTGTGTCACAGGCACTGCCATTTACAATTTTTTACATTCTTACCGAGGGAACAAAGCGAAATAAATAGAAACACCAAAACTTTGCCTAGAATCTTGTCAGTTCTCTAAGGCCACACATACAAGTCACTTGAGATATGTTGCTTGACACCATGATCTTTCAGCTTACAAGTGACCAAAAATATGTTTAAACATTAGAGGCGACTGTTGAAAAGATTATCCTAGAAGACAACCGACGAAGCAACTGCATCTCCAGCCGGCCCCAAGTTGTTGAAGTCTGAATCATCTGATACATCAAGTAACAGAGAAACCAAGAAACACGGAAACGATTTTACTATGTGTGTTCATCTATACTTTTTTCGAATCTACATAGAGCAAGGGTAATTGACTTACCAAAGGGAACATGTTGAACAAAGAAGCATGCCCCAATTACTACATAGGCAAGGGTAAGAACTACTCCTTTCAAGTAGTGTGAACTTCCATCCTGTATACAAATTATACCACATTAAGTTAATTAAATTTACTCAACTATCCAAACTTGAATCAGTTTTTTCACAAGTTGAATTTTCTTGGAAGCTGGCTTCTCGAGTCTAAGAAGGAGAGTAGAGGAAAAGGAAGCCAAGAAAATATTTTCCTTCTAAATCTTTCCTCTTTCGAGTCTAAGAAGAAGAGTAGAGGAAACAGAAGCTAAGAGAATCTTTTCCTTCTAAATCTTTCCGCTTTTGGGAGGAAAAGATTTAAACGAATCATTTCTTTTTTTAAAATGACACTCGAGCACTTTTCTTTAGTTTTCTTACAAATCCCTTACTTTTCCTCGTTATAAAAATCTCGAGAACACAATGGGAGTGTCTAGTTTGTAATTAATAATGTGAACTCTATGACCGCATTTACAATCATATCCCGCATCATGTATGAATTTTTGTCTACAAGACTACAAGTCAAAGAGGGGTGTAAATACAATTTAACAATAAGATGAAAGGGGGATAAATGTAAAACCTGTAAAGCGAAGGCTGTAAGGAAAATTGAGAAGGCGAGACAAGCAGTTTCAACAAGTCCAAAATCAAGACTCATTCTTATTCCCATTAGCCAAGCAACAATCACACATAGAGGAACCTGATTCAATTTCATAAATAGTGGGTTAAGAGTAGTTCTTGCACAAACACCAATGAGTTGTACGGTATAACATGATCAAGCACTTGTTACATGTTTGAATCCATGAACATGCATTAATCATTTCTACCGTACAACGTAATTGTATCTCAGGAACTATTATAATTGTCAGATTTTCTCACCACAAACATCAAGATTTGAGTTGCAGAGCCCATAGCGACGCCCAGAGATATATCCTGTAACATTTGTGACAAAGTTATATGGACTTGAAATACTGTGAGAAGTCGCCAGACATGAGGAGTTGTACAGTACAGTCAGACAATGCATGTAAAGACGCTTTAGATGTTTACCAATTTGTTCTTGAAGGCAAATATAACAGATCCAGCATGCTCTGCTGCGTTACCAACAATTGGTAGCAAAATTATGCTGATAAAATTTATGGATATTCCCCAAGTTTCTGAGGCATCCTGATTCACAATATATCAAAAGTTGTTATTCACTAACATTTTTTATTACTTTTTTGGACTAAAAAATAGCTAAGATGATTGAAATGCAATACCTCAATTGTGCCCACAACATACTCGGACAGAACGGAGATTGTAATCGTCATCAAGAGTAACCATATAAATGCACTCCAAAGACCAATTGATGCCGTCTCCTTATCAAGATCTCCATTATCGTCATCTTCGTCCTAATTGATTATAAAAAACTTTCAAAAATATATAAATAGGCATTTTGTTTGACCTCAGAGGTCAACAAGAGAGTCAAAGTAGCAAACCTCTTGTGATCCGAAAAGTTGACTGTGGGTTTTCAATTGAAAGAAAAGATATGCAACATATGCAAGCAGCATCAAAATGCTGCTTGCTCTTGATAACTGGAGAACTGAACTGCCATTCGATTTGGATTCTTCATTGCCTTTAAGATTTAACAGTAGTGGCGTCATCTGGCAAAGCAGCCCGAGCAACAGCAGCAACGAGTTTGCATCCGCCTGTTTCTGTTTAATTTTAAAGCAGCAAAAAATTTATTTTATTTAATGCATATTTAAGATATTATTTATAAGGGGAAAGTAATAAAAGGGTGGAATTTACATGGTCAAATTTTTGTTCTTTATTGATGTTGGCTATGCCACCACATAAAAGAGATGAGCCAAGAACAAGGAGGAGGTTTGAGATGATGGAACCCAAAAGAGAGTATTTCAACACATGAATCTTCCTTTTATGAAGAGCAAACATTGCTATTATCAACTCCGTGGCATTCCCACATGTGGCGTTCACCAGACCTCCCACTACAAAAAGTTACAATTTCAAGTATATGAGATTTAATCCAAAAACGAATATTAGATTTTTTGCTAAACAAGGGAAATTGAGGGTGTTTGATGCTTGTTAGCTTCAATAAATACAATATAAAAGAAGTGTTATACACCTAGACTTGGTTTGAGAATACAACCATTATTTGATGGCCTACCGGTAACTCGGTAAGGCACTAGCTCCTCATAAAGGGTTGTTTAGGGTTCTAGTCCAAGAGGTGTCACGAACAGGGCACACTCTATTAAAAACCCAAAATTTAATTCATATGTGATATTAAATATACTCATTTATGGCTGAGAATTGATTTTTTTTTTTGAAGCAAAGAATTATATTAGAACATAAGCCTCAAAGATTTAGACTTAGCAGATACAAATATATAATTATCAAAAAACGCAGAAACAATAACATCACCAAAATCTAAAAAATGCCAACAAAAAAACAAAATTAGCCAAGGTTGAAAATAAAATAGATCATCTTCCCTTCAACTACTTTACAATCTTCTATTACTTTCAACTACTTAATTGATAGTAATTGTTGTTTGCGGCTTAAAAAACAAAAGTGTTGCTCTTTTAGATGAGAAATATTGTTTAGTGTTGAAAAATGTTGTTTTATACCCTATTTTTACTAAATTACACAACACCTCTGAAATCCTGAACCGGCCATGGATTACCCGATTGGGTTCTTCCCTACGTCATATAATAACCACCCCCACTCTCACCATATTTCTCTCTCTTCTTTCTCTCTCCTCTCTCCTCTCTCTTCAGCTCTCTCTTCTTCTCTTTCTCTCTTTTCAATTTAATAATAAAATAAAATAATAAATATGATTAAGAATGGAAAGGGTAAAATTAAGGTTGTAGAAAAGCAATAGATGAGAAAAGGTATTGATGTTGCAAAAGGAAAGGTAAAGTTATAATTTGATGGCCTTATAAGGTAAAAAGAAAAAAGGTTAATATTAAATTGAAAAGTTATATATCCTCCTATTAACTATTTAACTTATCGTTATATTTACTTGATCAAAACAAGTTTTAAAATCAAAAAAATACGATGTGAAGAAAACATTAGTGTTTTACACGTGTTAATTATTAAATAAGTAGAAAGATAAAATTAAAGGAAATAAAAATTTTCTATTACAAAAATATCATATATATTCTTATTTTATCTTTCTAATTCATCATTCTACTTACACAATTATTATTATGTGAAACCCATTAATTCTTTTTTTTCATCTTATCTTTTGATTTTTTTTCACTTGTCATAATTAAATAAATAAAAGGATAAGTAGGATGGTATAATTAAAACCTCTCCTATTATATAATATATATGCGTAACATTGGTAATTATAATTTGGTCATAAAATTTAATACAAGTGTTTCATTTCGATCATATATGTAAAAATCATTAATTGAGATTAAAAAAAAGTAATTATCAATAATTAATGCGTGACCACTTTACTTTACTACTTTACTACTTTACGTCATTACTTTTGGAGGTGGGGGCACAAGATCAGTATAGCGATGGATACGAGAGAACGACACTTGTTCCATGTATGGCAAAGAGAATATAATATAAATATATAACTTTAAAAGCTCTGAGATCTTCGTAAAATACTAACAAAAGGTTGTTGAGAATTCTCACTATCATTAAAATATCCTTCTATTTTTTCCTCCTACTTCATTCTTCTACTCACTACAAAATGACACGTGAAGTCTACTAATTCTCTTTCTTCACCTCCTATATTGATTTTGACACTTGTGTTAATATTGTGAGTATGAAAATAAGTAGGAGGATAAATAAAATTACTCTTATTAAAAAGATGTTTTTAATGGTTGCCATTTCTATTTTCTAGTGTTGTAGTGATTAAAGATTCTTTAGAAGTAGAATTAGAAAATGTGTTAAAGCTGCTAAAAGACTTCTAATATGGAACTCCATCGCCATATGAACCCTTTTTTAGTAATATGATCCATTTCACGGTTAATATGAACCATAAGGAGAATACTAACCACAGTCCTTAGAGCTATGGTTAAGAATAAAAAACGTAATTTTAGTTTTTAAAAATGATAATCACAACTTATGTCTTCATAATTAACTTTCTATAATTTTCATAGTCACCTTTTAATTATTTTTCAATTTTCCATACATAAAATAAGGTTACCATTTTAAAAACTAAAATAATATTTTTTTATTCTTAGATTAGCAATTTCCATAAACATAATATGTTTTATTGGGAAATGTTATGATACTCAAGTAATTTTACATTTTAATTTATATAAGTGCGACGGCATTTATCATTTTTCCATGTTTTATTTATAGATTAAAATTTTACATTTCCAACTGTTATGTTATCGTGAGAATGCATGAAAGTATTTTGGAGTTAACATGTAAAACAACCTGGTTCATCAATTCGATTAATTGCCGATTGGATTATGATAAATGTAATTACAAGTTTACCTGTAGGGCCTGTGAAGAATGCAATCTGTCTTTTGAGTTGAAATCCACGAATTGAACGCACAATTCAAACACAAGCAAAAGTTAGAGTGACGAACAATAAATTAATTAGCATTATTCGTTTTAATCAAAACGTTGAACGTGATTGTAGTTTCGAGACTTACTCTGTTAAAAAACTCAGTCGTTCTGCAAGCGGAGTCAGCCCAAGTAAACTCAAAGCAAAAATCCATGGCTACGAATTAATTAAAAACCAGATGCTAATCAGAATGAAATAGTAATGAATCGGAGTTTTATGCAAAATTCATAGAAGAGTTAATGCACATTCAACACTTACTCTACCGAAACGGTAATAGTGAGCTACAAACGCCATTGGAATTGCCGGAAAAAGCACCAAAAGTTTGGTTTCAAATATGACTTTTCGAACATTTGCGAGAATTTCTCTCAAAATTCGAAACCGAACGCGAGTTAAAGCATCGGTCTGAGATCTCGATGGTAGCAAGGATTCTCTGGTTTTGGCAATCGGAATCGATTTCGTTATCTCGCCGACCTCCAAGTCGTAACTCATCTCCGACGAATTATCCATGGACGATAAGTTTTACTTACGTACAGAGAGTAGTTGTTTGATCAATGTACCGAAGATGATTAATAAGGTGCGTGGTTAATGAATGAAACTGTTTTTTTGTGAATTTGATCGAAGTTGGTGGCGAAGTTTCGTGGAAGTTTCGTTTGGAGGTTTGGTTTTGGTTTTTTGTTAGGGAAATGATGGATGAACACCACGTTATGTTGCCAGAAACGGCAACCGCTGCTGCGTGGCCTTAAATGCAGAAACACTGCCCTTCTCAATGCAAATGCATGAATTATTTTTATTATTATTATTAGGATAATATTGGGCTGTTAAGAATAAAAAAAGTAATTTTGATTTTTAAAAATGATAATTATAACTTACGTCATCATAATTAACTTTATATAATTTTCATAGTTATCTTTTAATTAATTTTTAACTTTTCATATATAAAACAACGTTGTCTTTTTAAAAATTATAAAATTCTTAACATCAAACGCAAAATAAAAATACTTATAAAACTATATGTATATATAGTGAAAAGTTTATTTGATAACCATTTTTATTGCGATAACCTCGAGAACCAATCTTAGTCGTCAAATTCCCCCTCCTTCAATTGGATTGCCCACCTATGAATTCCTTACATGCACATTGTCACACTCAATCCCCTCACGCTCTTCATCCATGAATTCCATTATCCAAAATGAACGGCTAAGATTGGTTCTCGCGGTTCTCGCAATAAAAACGGTTCTTAAATGAACTTTCCCCTGTACATATATATAATAATGAAATGGATTTATACATCGACTTTGTTATAATTCGGAAAAAAATATATAGAATTTACATAGAATTGTTTCCAAGTTGAAAGTCGATTTATTGAAATAATCTTGAAACTAAAATCGGTGTTCTTAAAATAATTTAGGACGAACTCAACGAAGGGACGAACTCAACGAAGAGACGAACCAAACACAGCTGGTGTTGTTTTTTGTTCTTCGATCTATCTTGTAGTGTAATACTTATTAATTGCGTTATACGGTTATAGTATTATAGGGAAAGGTTTATTTGAGAATCATTCTCATTTCAAATATCGCAAGAACCAATTTTAGTAATTTGTTTGATAAGTGAAATTCATGGATGGATAGCGTAAATGATATAATGTGATAAAGTGCATAAGATGAATTCATGGGTGGGTGATGGAATTAAAGAAGGGAGAATTGGTTGACTCAGATTAGTTCTCGTTGTACTCGTAATAAAAACAGTTCTCAAATAAACTTTTCTCCCGCGTTATATATTACGAATAGAGATTTAACACGACTAAAAAGGGCTAATAGTTTCTAAAGTCATTGTACTTTTTAAAATACTCATAGGTCATGATATTATTCTTTTTTGTCGATACTTATACTAGTTTAATGACTTGTGTACATGCGGCAAAACTTTAGAAAACTTTAAATATTTAACGTGTAATTAAGCATAACACAACGTATAAAAAGAGAAACATTTAATAATTGAATAAAATGAAGTACAAATATTTAACAATCTAATCACATATGCAATTTCAGTACAATATGATAAGCCTAACAAAAGAATCGAACTGACATGGGAAATAAGATGGTGAGAGAATTCAGATTGTTTTGAAAAAATATAATTTAGTACCTTTGAGTCTTAAGGATTCATTGAAAAATAACTTCAAATATGAAACGAACATCGCTAGTCATTACATGCATCCTTGTATTTGCATTTATATTACTAAATAAAATATAAGAAAGTAAATTAGGTAATATTTAAACCAATCAAATCTGGGTTTTAACTCATTTGCTTCTAAATATGTGAGTTTTAGTTTAATTATTGATTTACTATTTAGGATATGTCAAAACTCAAACGGGTCAAAATATATAGTTATTTAGGTCATACGGTCTTAGCTAGTTATGTTAATGAAGCATTTTATCAAACACTTTATATGCATTTCTTGAAATAACTAACCAATAACTATGATCACTCATCTTTAATCTTTAATCTTTAATATATATTAAAAGAATAAGGTTATGATGTCATCAATCTATTTTTAAATTTTTTTATGCCAATCATATCTCTTTATTTTCTTAAATGCTTTTGGAATTGGTTGTTTCTATCAAAAACCTTAAACCTTGCATATTGTTCATGATTTTTATTTTTTAGGTGAATTAATTTGTTAAAACTAGAATATTTTAACAGAAATTTATTTAAATCATTTAATAGATACATTTTTTCATGTTTATTTATGTAAATACGTAGACCAATTTGATCAAATTAATACCTTAAAATTTTATTATCCGATTTATGATACTATTTTATTTTATGCATCATTTCAAAAATGACGTCATAAAATATCGCTTCAAGTACCTTCTTTTTTTGTTTTTTTTTTGTTTTAAATCATGGAGATAATCATGATTCAAGGTGCAACGATTCACATATAGCAACCATTTTTTTTGTTATTTCTTTCACGTATACATTTGTTAAGAAACTCATTTAATTTCTTCATTGTTTACTTTTCAATTATAAAAAATATAAAACAATCTTTATTAGCTCCAAAAAAAACTTCAATAGAATAGTTTTCAATAAAAAAACAAGAAAACACGGTGAAGACGGATGCCTTTTTAAGCGATATATCTAACTGTACATTTCATATTAATTCATAAGGTTATTACATATTAATTCATAAACTTATTACATAGTCATAAATTATATGTTTCATATTTTATTATCTGTTTCGTTAAACCTAATTAAAAATGTTTGCCGTTTATTCATATCCACTATATAAAAAGCAGTACCGAGGGAGAATACAAAAAATGTTTATGTCATTCGTTATTGCAATACTTTTTGTACGCTTTACAATTATTTTACTATACAGAAACATTTAAAATTTATTTAATCATCCCCGTGTTTAAACACGTAGTGTTAAGCTAGTATCTTTATCAAGGTTCTAAATAATGTGAGACGTGACGTGGCGGCATGGTCAAGCCTCAAGCCTTGAAAGCCATGGCGAGGTCACGACGTTTCACAAGGCGTGACTTAAGGCGGCAATTTTGTATATAAATAATAATTATGTATACAAAGCTATACAAAAACAAATATAAAAAACACATAATTATATGTTTATAATGTAGTTCATCAATATTTTTTTTATTTTAGGTATATCCAACCATCCTTATAACTGAATAACTATATATATTCGGCTCATATAGCTCAATGCCTCTAACATGCCTAAAAAATCACGGCTTATAATATGTAAGTATGTCAAGCTAGACCTTAGCTTACGCCAAACCTTACGCCCAAGCTTTGGACCATGTTGTGGCCGCATGGTCAAGCCTTAAGCCATGACGGAGCCAAGACGGGCTTTTTAGAACCATGATCTTTATAGAGAGATTAAATTGCCCTTTTTATTTAGTTATCAAAACATTTAATTTGTAATACACACTCTATTCAAAATTAGTGAAAAATGCAACACAAAACAATAGTTCAAAAACCTACTTTGTAGAACTTTGATGTGTATGTACTGTATATTTTTCTATTTTAAAATTTTGATGTTGATAAAACATATTTCTAATGTAAACGTAGAAAATCACATTAGCAAACCTTCAACAATTTACTGCATTTCAAGTTAATTACTTACTAATATGTGTTTATTAAAACCAACTAATTTATCAATATTTTATTATAAAATCCTTGACATTGAAAAACTGATTAAAAATTTAACGTTATATGATCATGTCAACGAAAAAAATAACCGATTTATCAATTCATAAACATAAATTACCTCATAAAAAGGATTATATCTCAGTATCTCACTAATCGGTAGTAGATAAATGTTCTCATACAAAAGAATTACTGATTTATTGTTTTATAAACATAAAATATAACAATAAATATCTTCACTGTTTAGAGTTTTATAAATTAGATAAGCAAGAAAATACATATTTGGAAAAGATTAAATGTCATTATATTTCAATTTATGCAAAATTAAATATAGTAACTTACCTTTTTCTAATAGTTATGAAATAGACTTTTTTTTACAAATAAAAAATTAAAAAATTATTTTTTTAATTTTGTGTTAGATTATGGTAAAATTTACATCAAAACGTAGATAAAATAAAATAATCATAAATATATAATTATATTTATGCCTGTCACTATACATTAAAAGTTATAACAAAAACTACAAACATATACATTTGAATACATCCATTAAATATAAATATATAATTTATAATAACACCCCCTATATATTTTTATATAGCTTGTCATAATCAAAATCTGTATCAATGTCAAAATTGAGGATAATAAAGGATTCTTATTGGTTGAATTGTAGAAAATTAAAGAAAGGAGAATTTAAATATTTTTTGTTTTAATAAAGAGTAAGATAAGATTTTAGTTTCAAATAATATCTGAACTTGAATAAACTATGTATATATTTAAATCTTTACTGTAACAAGTTATCTTAGATCAAGCGATATACTCTTTCCCGTGTGTAGGCTGTAGCAGAGTTGATGTGAATTAGTACATAAGGGTGTTGAAAATATCCGAAAACCTAAAATTAAACCTAAAAGCCGTATCAAAATTTAGTAATAATTCAACATGTTCCGTTTGTTTAACCGGAAAATATATGAACGATTAAAAATTAACGACTGGGGTGCGAAAACATGAAGGAGGTTCCGAAAGAAAGAAGGCTTGGAACTACAAGCACTCAGACAAAACCAAGTAAAAATAAAAAAGAAAGAAGAGAACGAAAAGAGAACTTCGTATTTTGGTAACTCTCTAGGGGTCATGTT
>JAUEJL010083361.1:0-15016 GCA_032274825.1 Drosophyllum lusitanicum
TATATATATATATATATATATATATATATATATAATCATAATCTTATAATATATAATGGGATGGGTTATTCATTGTGCATGTTTCACAATCAGCAATAAGGCCCAATTATCAATATTTGTTGTTTAAGCCCACTAGTAAATAGCTAAGCTCCATGTCCATATCCAAATCTATTTCTTATGAGCATGTTTCACAATCAGCTAATTCCTGATCTTTGTACTGCACAAGATTATCAGTTGAATCTCTTATTAATCATTTACTTGATTGATAATTCGTTGACCCTTATTCATAACCCAAGCCCTAATTTATGTATTTGACTGTTTATTTGTTAAATTTTATTAGTTGATTTTGTTTACTGAATTGGTTTCGGCCGTTACCTAACATGAATTAACTCGCACATTTTGTTAGTCCTACCTTAGTAACTAGCTGAGTCAAATTTTTGTGCTACCCCTGACCAAAAGTTATGGGTCTGCCTCTGGTGACCCGACCACTAACCCAGACCCGAATAAATCCTTGAAACCTGACCTTGACCCAAAAAATGAATCTACAACCCGACTTGTACATGTTCAAATTTCCTCATCGTGTTCATGCTTTTGCCATCCCTAATATGTGTCAACTTGCTCAACATAACTAAGACACTAACTACTAAGTGTCTAAGTCTCAACGACCACAATAAATTAAGTAGTTGTTTGGTGATATTTCGAGGGAAAAGTCCAACTTTGAGTAAATGTTGATTTCTCCATTTCTTGTCATAATATAAAAAGCAATATGGGTAGTACTGTAACTATATGGCGCAATTGTTGATAAAAAAAACCTTACAGTACTACGTTGTATTCACATACAACTTTCAAGATTTCACATTATATATGATTTAGGTGCCCCTCTCTTTGGCTTAGCGCTACCAAGGTGCGACTAAGGTATCACTCTCTCTTCGAGGTTGATGGTTCAAGTCATATTAAGAACAACATATAATATAGATTAGGTGGGTGGGTATGTTTGTCGTTTAAGAAAAAGTACAGAGTCGAGGTACTAATTTATGTGTGAACTCAACAAAACTCCAGGGGACACATTTGACAGTCGAGCTATTGTACAAGTCTTGAAGTGGAAGGGTTTAATAAACATTTATTGTGAAACACAGTGTAATATACGGATATCGATTTAATTTTTATTTAGAAGAAAATTCACAGAATAGTAACAATGTTTAAAAAGCGTTCTAATTGCTAAGAAATCTAGGAGTATTTGTTTAGTTAGTTTACTATAATGCATCTAGCTAATATATTATTTGTTTGTTTTGTAGTTAAGTATTTTGATGATTAACTAATATACTATAATGCATTCTGATTGATCCTATATAATTGTCATTTAAAATAACATTTAAGGTTGCATTATTAGAGTATAATGCATTCTGATTGATCCTATATATTTGTCATTTAAAATAACATTTAAGGTTGCATTATTAGAGTGGAATAGTGGATTGTAGTATATAAGGAACCTCATTTTATAAGCAATGGCTATACAAGTGAAAATACTAATTTAAATTCTGTTTTAGAAATTCTTAAATGCTACATTCCTACTACTACACATCATTAAATGTAAAAGAACCCTATGATTCCTGACAAAAACCAAATCAAGGAGTTAATTATGTTTTTGGTTTCCGTAGTTTGTTAAAAATTATAGACTTAGTCTCTATGTCGTAATATTTACAAGTTTAGTTCCTTCCGATTCGGTTTTCCTCTACTTATAGTCCCTTTTAAACTTGAAAAGACTAAACTATCCTTGTCATATTCAGTAATTTTTTATATTTTTAATTATCTTAAATACTTTGTTTATTGTTTAAAATATCAAAATTGTTTAGAATCAATTATATAGCAAATTAACAATTGTCTCCATCTATGTTTTAAAACCCGAGTCGAACCGGTTGACCGAGGACCCGGCCACAAGAGCGGGCCAACGTATACCTGTTTTTTGGCATTTTGCGGCCCGGAGTGACCCGGTTTTATATTACTTTTTTTTATTTTAATCCTAAAATTTATTTTTACATAAAGTAATTTGGTATTATAATCTTAGTTTAGTATTAGTCTTTTACATACGGTTATATTTTTTGTTTTTACATAAACTTAGGAAACTCAAGTGGTTATGTTCTCGTTGATGATGATGATGATAAAGTTAGGGATGATAGTGAATTTCATATACTAAGTGATCGTGAGCTTGATGCGTTGTTTTTTTTTATTTTTTGCACTTTATATATATGTATACACACATATATACATATATAAAAAATAAAAAAATAAAACTAGAAAGTGGGTTGACCTGCCGGTCGAACTGGTTGACCCGTGACCCGGTGAGGAGACCGGGTCAACTAAAAAACCGGTTTTTAAAACATTGGTCTCCATTTCTCCAGTCATCCACACACTACTGGCCACACTTTAATCGCCGACAACCACCACCACCATCGCCACCTCCTCCGCCAAATTACGCATCTGCTTCTCCAAAACCTACACTGGAGACCTTCCACCCATAGGCCATCAACCTTCCCCTCGTTAGCTATTTCATCTGGGCCTCTAACACCTACGTTGCGCATAGTGTTGGCCATCATCAGCCATTAACAAATCTTCATCAACACCACCTTCGCCCAATATTTGCCAAGATTATATAGGCTTTGTTCAGATCTAAGTGATTAGGGCTTCAATTGGGTTCTGAAATGATGGCGGTTTTGAAATCGGAGAGGTTTTGGTGAACTATAATATACATTTTGTTTGTTTAAACTTCTATCGTTAATGATCAGGTGATTGGAGTTTTATATTGATTGTTTTTCAAAGATAAAGAGGGGTTATTGTGGTGTTGAAGATGAAGAAGCAAATGAAGGAGGTGGTTGTGGATGATGGAGGTGGTGGCGGTGGAAGATGAATAGGTGGAGGTGATGGTTGAAAATAGAGGAGGTGGCGGTGTTGAAGATGAAGACGTGAAGGTGATGGTTGAAGATGGAGGGGAGGTGGTGTGGAAGATGAAGGAGGTGGTGATTGAAGAATTAATTGATATTTAAACACTAATTTAAGTTTTAAAACCAATTAAAACATTAATTAATAATTATAGAATTAATAAATATTAAAGAAAATGATTTAATAATTAGAAAAGAGCATGCAAGTCATTTCAAGTTGAAGAGGGACCAAATGTGTAAGAATATCATGTCAGGACCAAAAACCAAATCCATAAATTTTTAACATACCACGGGAACCAAAAATATAATTAACTCAAAATCAAGTGTAACTCTTTTCTTTTTGCACCTTCTTTCATGTTCAGTTTAGCTTATATTATATTTATAAGAGTTAATTCCATTTTTAGTGCATGTGGTTTGCATGAAATTTCACATTTAGTACTCGTGTTTTAAAAATTACAACATTGATCCTTTTAGTTTTTATTTCGTTTCAATGTTGGTCTCTGGGCCATTTGAAAAGACAAAAATGCCCTTATCTCCATATTTTTTCTTTTATTTTAATCTTTATTATTAAAAATGTTAATTATTATTTAAATATTATTAATGCATAATTAAAATAAATAAATAACTCATTATTTCTATAATAACAATTAATTAACACTTAATTCTACCACCTGCACCCAACAGCATCTATCACCACCTCACCACCATCTATTATCACCCACCACCGTCTACCACCACCGGAAACCAACATCTCACCCTTCCGACCACTCCCTCACTATCTTACCATTTTCAACCACACTCTCACCATTCTAGTAGCCTATCAAGCTACCGCCACCGCCATCTCTCTTAGATTTCCCGTCAAACATCTTGAACAGATTTTAAATCAAGAACAAAAAATTGTCAGCTCCAAATTAAGAGCAAAAAATAAGCAACCCATAATCAGACCATAAATACACCAAAATCCGTAGCTATCACCACAATCCGAGCCATCGTTGGCACCCCTTACGGTGGCGAGGAAAGAGAGTGAAATAGAGAGAGACCCGGTGAGAGAGGGTTAAGAGAGAAAACAAGACAGAGAATGAGGTATCTCATCCCTTGTCTAGTCGAGCCTTTTGACCCAGTGGCTAGAGATCGCATCTTGAGCGGAGGGTGTTCGCCAAAGGGTAGATCTTGAGCAGAGGGTGTTCGCCGAAGGGTAGTCGGCAGAAGGTGATTGCTTGAAAGAAGATAGAGAGGGAGAGACCGAGATAGAGATCTGATGGGGGAGTCAAAGTGGAGGGTGCGGTCTAGATATTTATTTTCTGATGGGGAGTCCAAGTGGTGGAGATGATGGCGATTACGAAAGTGTAAGTCAGAGTGGATGGACGGCGGTGGTCGGTTGGAGAGCATGGACGGCAGTGGAGGTGTTGTAGAGAGAGGATCGAGAGACCATGGGAAAAGTTCGGGGTGGAGGGTTTGTTGGTGGTATTTGTTTTTTAATTATATATGTATATTAATTATTTATTAAGAATACTTAAATGAATTAAAGGATAAATTAAGAAAAGAGTGTTCATTTTTGTCCTTTCATATGTATTTGGATTAGCATTGAAACAAAATATTAATCTATGGACCAATTTAGTACTTTTTTAAATACAAGAACTAAACTTATAATTTCGTGTAAACCACGCGAACCAAAAATGTACAAGTCACTTTATTTTTTATGGGCGTTTTTGAGAACTAAACCTTGTACGTACATTTACAACAGTGGTAAAACTTGGATAATTTTCGTGGATGGGGATGAAATTATTTTAAAGCGTAAATGTCATTCTTTATATTTAAGTGAACAAGTTATATTTATTTTTAACAGCAAGAAAGAGGAGATTCAAAGCTAGATCGAGTTTCGGCATAACCATCATTCTAAACTCCCAATCCCAATTTTATTTATTTTCTAGCAAGATGCTAAAACAAAAAGTACAAGTTATTTAATTATGTGTTACTTAAAGTTAGTACATGATTCGATAGATGCTGGCCTTCGAAAAATATAATTATAATATAATTGTTCCAGGAGTGTTGATGTTTGTAGGATGGATTTGCTAAACAAATGTTTGAGTATGCTTAAAAATTAAAATCATATTTGATAAAAAAAATGTTATGCAAATGTTTATAGAATTTTTCTTAATTAATTATCTATTGAACATGTATTCACATATCATAATCATTAACAGAACATTTTTACAACCATCGCATATAATATACGGGTATCTAATCTAGTTTTATATATAGGCTTATTGGCATGTAGTGTTTGAAGCATTATGAAATATATTATCGTCTATAAAAACGTGTTTGAATCACATAAAATGGATGAATGAATCAACAAGAAATCAATGAATTGAAACACCAACAAATGAAATAGAATTGGAAGACGTACGTACGTCGTTATGTATGTTTGATCAATATCGGTTTCCTTGTTTTATATGCTAGTTAGGGGAGTTATCGAACTCGACACCTTATTAGAAGAATCGAAGGAGCTAGATCGATCGCGGAGCTACGACGCGTTTGTAGAAATAAGTGCTTGAGTGGGCATTATGCGGGATAGACAAGTCACAAGAGCAAGTACGATTGCGAAAAAAACAAATTAGATGGAGGATTTTGATGAAATTAAGGGTACTCTAGTTTACTCAACCGAAAGAAATATCGGTCCCTTTAGTAATTTTTTTAATTTAGTATTAAAATTGGTCCCCTTTAATATTTTTCTAATTTAAAAATTAGATTGAAATTAAGGATGCAAGTCTCTTTAATTTAATATTAAATTAGTCCCTTTGATAAATTCTTTTGAACATGAGATTGGTATTCATTGAAATAACATTGTCCTAAAAATACACAAAATCCCAAAATACTTGGAGATAGAATGATAGATGTACACACACAATTACAAGTAGTGAGTGACTATGACCAGTTGACCACACCACTAGGTCCCTTGTTAATAACTGTTAACTAGAAACAATATTTGCTAATTATGGAATTCAAATTTCTAGAACGTACGTACGTGTGGTTAATTATCATTCAACTACAAAAATAAACTCTTATTGCCTCTACCACACACGTAAGACTTGATGGACATAATTGAACAATTGAACAATGATGTATACATATATGATGTATTTGTAATGTCTCACATCGAATGAAAATTAACTTCGTAATGTATTTAATAAAGGTTCTGGTCTACTCCTCTCATAGCCAATTAGTTTTGAGTTCAAACCCCATAAACTTACATGGTATCAGAGTAAGGTTCCCTCGTGGTTGGTCAAAGGCCATATGGACTCCATGTAACCCATAAGTGTCCATGTGTTATGCGTGAAAAAAAGAACGCCAAACGTGAGGGGGCTTGTCGATTAATGTCTTACATCGGACGAAAAGTGACTTCGTAATACGCTTAATAAGGGTCATGGGCTATTACTTTCATAACCAATTGGTTTTGAGTTGGAACCCTACAAACTTATATGGCATCAGAGCAAGGTTCCCCCGTCGTTGGTCAAATGCCACATGGACTCCATGTAACTTATAAGAATCCATGTGTTATGCGGAAAAAAAAAGAAAACCACATGTGAGGGTGCTTGTTGAGTAATGTCTCACATTAGGCGAAAAATGACTTTGTAATATGCTTAATAGTCTTGTGCTACTCCTCTCAATAGCCAATTAGTATTAATTTGTAACTTCACAAACTTACATTCAAATGCTTAATCAGGATCTTCTAAACAAATTTATCAAAGTTAGGGCTGGCAATTTTATACCCGACATGCAAATAAACGAGTTTGGGAGAGCATAAACGGGTTTGGGTCATTTTCGAGTTGACCAGCCAACTCATATAAATAAATGGGTCGTATTCGGGTTGGTTAGCGGGTTCATTGGTCGACCACCAACCCTTATAATATTTTTTATTTTTCTTTTTATCCCAATATTTCTCACGTTTCCTATTGGCTATTGTCTTTTTGTCATATTCTTTAATCCTCATAAACCTAATCAAAAACAAATTTATTGTTTGTCTTTTGTTTCTTTGTCGTTTTGAAACTGTCAAGAGTAGACACCATTGAACTATTAATGTTTCATCACTTGTAGCTAAAATGCTAAATTGTTTATTAAAATCATCAATTTCTACTCTCTTCCATCAACACTTCAAAAAATTATCTACTTTCTTTCATCAACACTTTAAAAAATTATCTACTTTTTTCCATCAACACTTCAACATTTTATCGTGGGTCCAAATTTCACCACACTTACATCCCTTCGCAACCGAGTTAGAAATTCAGGCTCAACCCCACAACAAGACACGTCCCCAGGTTCTAACAATTTACTCAACAAGGTTACATCCCTCAACAATTAACATATTGTAACACCCCAAAAATAAAAATTTTGAATAATAATAACCCTAATAAAGTTCATAAATTCATTTAGATAAGGAATTCAGATAAAAGTTATCCATTACATGTATCATCAGTAACCTGCCCAACACACGAGACTTACGGCATCAAATTAGTAAACGTTTAATTGTTTTAGTTTATAAAATTAGAGTTCTTAAAATCACGTTGCTGAAATGTAGCTGTCACGCGGAAGCCTTCCTCTTATCAATACAAGACGGTCCTAAAAACAAGCAACCAATCAGTTCCAGTACCAAGGGCAGGTAAAACATTAAGCGCAAGGCTTAGTGAGCACACAACACTCATATATTATATCAGATAGCACATTCACTGATAATACACATCACATCATTTATGCCACACAGGAGAGGGTGGCCATCTACCAAAACGAGCCATCTGCTCAAAATGCCACACAGGCGGGGTGGCCATCTACCAAAACGATCCTTCTGCTCAAACATCATTAAAGTATCACATATGAACATGTATCACAATATAAGATATAAGTTAGTGTAACTCACTTGATCCGGAATACAAAAGTCATCAGAAATTCACGAAGCCGTAAAGTTAACGAATCCAACAACAGGAATCTACACACACATCCCACTTAATCAATACGAAGTACACTTTCCTTATCATTTTTGCTTTTAATACTAATTTGCGATTACAACTAACTTTGCCTAATTTGCGATTCCCTACAAGGAATCTAATTAGCGATTCCACTCAATAGAATAATTTGCAATTCATACCCCAAAAACTAATTTGCGATTGACATAGAGTTGTCAATTTGCTATCCATGGTTGGTAGCCAATTTGCGATTCGAGGAATTCATTAAGGACTCAACCCTCCAACTTTCAATTTGTGATCCGCCCAACTAATCTTATTTTGTGATTAGGCATGGTATCTCAATTTGCAATTCATCATGGCACTTAATTTGCAATTCAAGAAAATTGAACTAAATTGCAATTCAAAGTCTTATAACCAATTTGTGATTCAAAAGTATTAACCAATTTGCGATTCAACTTCAAAGGTAATTTGTGATTCATCAAACCATAACTAATTTGAGATTTGAAATAAGAACAATTCAACACTTCTCCTTCTTTCAAAAATCAAAGTCACCCAATCTCTAACCAAACACATCAATTCTTTTTGCTAAGTGTTCCTAATAGCATTTCATCCAATCATTATCATTTAATTTTACTATAAACAAGTTTCAATGGATCTAAGTGTAACGTCCCAAAATTATTATTTTTTTTACAGCAAGTATAAGTACTGTAAAATGCATTCAATTATAACAACCAACAAAATCCAGACGAAGTCCCGCATCCGGAACTACATGTCATTAAGTACAATTTAGAAATTAATTACAATCATAGTCTGTTAAAATGTTTGAATAAATAAAACAGTGGAAACGGGTTGATAGACGATGAGCCGTCTTCACGCAGCTGGAGCTTTTCCATGATCAGAAAAGAGTAATTCAACAACAATATGCATAAAGCTTAGCGAGCACTCTAACTTACACACCACACTAGGTGTGCACATGTCATATCAAATAACAATCCATGATCAAATATAATTTCACATACTACCGACGCAGTGCACTGACGACGATTTCACACTTTGGGTCATAGTTGACTATCCAAGCCATAGCAAGGATTTCACACTATGTCTGACTGTGCCCGAGTTACGTTTTCACCACAATATAATGTAACCCTTTACTTCACATATAAACATAACACACTTTCACATAAGTATAACATACATATTTCACACTAATATCATGTATAGGTTAGTGTAACTCACCTGATCCGCAGCACAAATAAGCAGCAGATTTCACAAGTTGGAAATTAACAAGTCCAATCGCGATGACCTATAACACAGATATCTTACAGATCAGCTTTGGATATTCAATGGGCCTATAAGTTGTACCACTTCTAAGGCCGAATCAACACTTTGAGGTCGGACCAACACTAAGTCGGACGACACACTAAGTAGGACTACACCCAAAAGTCGGACCAAACCAAAAGTCGGACCAAAACTAAAAGTCGGACCAAAACTAGGTCGGACCACACCAAAAGTCGAACCAAATCAAAAGTCGGACCAATCACTAGGTCGGACCACACCAAAGTCGGACCAACACCATCCGATTTAACCAAAACACAAGAACATCATCTTGGTCGGACCAAAAACCCAGTACCTTAAAACTCCATTTTCAAAATCACAACCTTTCAAAACTTAGCCATTTCGATTCAAATCATTTGCAAATCCTTTCTCCTATCATTTGAACAAACCCTACAAATATTCATATAGTTTTAACAAGGTTTAGCCCCCCAATCCATCAATCTTCCACCCGGTTTACCCTCTTTCTCGAAGAACCATTTCCAGACAACAAATCCTCACAAAACACACCTAATTCCATACAGAACTGTATCTAACTGATCACAAGGGGTTAAGAAACATTACCTGATGATTCTTTCTGAAATTCCTTGAAGGATGGTGACAAAAGATGAAGACTCTTGTTCTCCTGTTCTTGGTGTTCTTGCTTCATCGACACACACAACAGCATACACCGATGAAATGGAATTCTTGGAGGCTGAGCCCTAATTAGGCTTTTATACTTTCCTCTCAAGGCTTTAGGCCCATCTCACACCCTAAGCCCAACAAGAATTAAATTCTCTAACATTATCATTAGTTTAAGCCCACCAACACTTCTTACTAAGTCCACTCCTTTAATTAAATTCACAACTTGCATAATTCCGTAGAAATAATAATCATAGGAAAATTATAAATAATTTTATATACATTTTCGAATTTCGAGGTATTACACCAAGGTCCCCTTTTGTTCTCGGCTCACTCGATGCACACACAGGCATACAACAGTGCACTAAAAATCGATAAATCTTTACTAATTTCTGTTGTTTTAGTAGCAAATCGTTAGTCATACTATATAGATGAAATCTTAGTTAACAGTCCCGATTTACACTAGCATTAGATGATCATCTCGAAGGTTTCCTCCATTTTTACTCTCGGACCTTTGCTCAAACGAACAGGGAACCATTTGATCGTTTAATCTGAGATTCATGCATAAATGCAATTGTAGGATAAGGAGATTACATACCTAATGGAGAACCACTTAATTCTTCAAAGATGGAAGCTTGAAATCGACCCATTAATTACTCCCCTCCTCTCTCGGCAGTAAAGACACTCACACACACACCAAGCAGGAACAACTACAGTGAAGTTAATCTTGGGGGCTGTGCCGTAAATGGATATAATTAAATACCTTATCTTATAGGCTCAAGCCTAACATACCTTTAATCCAACTTAAGCCCACTTGTTTATTATTAAATGTTCCGGTGCCAACCCATCAAAAGCCCAATACAAACAAAACCGTTAATTAAATAATAACCACAATAGTAATATTACATTCTTAGAATTTTCTGTAAACAGGTATTACACGTACCAAGTGATGCTACAATTAGGTTTTGTTCTGGCGCCATTCCAACTTCCTCCCTCGTCTTGGAACACCCAGTTTAGAAACCCGACCCAAGACGACAACTATGTTCCATAAACCCAACAACTGGAAACACCACGATGCATCCCGACTCAACAATCCAACTCGACATCCCAAGCGGGAAATAAAAAAAGATTTGAAAGTCAAGCAAAAGCGATTGCATGGTCCAAAGAGGATGAAGTGGCATTAGTTTCGGTATGGGTTGATGATTCCGAGGACCCCGTTGTTGGAAACGCGCAAACGAGTGGTATAAAAAAATTAATTATTTTGTATTATTATTATTATTATTATTATTATTATTATTATTAGTATACGTATTATTATTATTATATGTATTATTATTATTATTATTCTTACTATTCTTATTATATAAATATAGAAAGCTTTTGGGGATGTGACGAGAACGTGTTTTACACACAAATTGAACATGGAGGGTATAGAAATGTATATCAAATCTCCTCCAAATTTAATGATTTCAACAAGAAAATATCGTGTTTCGCCGTCATCTAGAAGATTTAATAAATACACGACGTAGTAGAACAAGTGAAGCCGATATTCTATAAACGGCACGCTATCATTATCGGGAGGATAACAGGGTCTACTTTCAACCATGAACAAGCGTGGAACGTCCTACAAAATTGTCCAAAATGGAAATCAATACAACCGATGGCCTCTCCTTCTTTCCGGCCTACAAAACGTAGTAAAACGTCAGATTCTCAAAACCTAACAACTGGGTCTTCCGACACATGTTTTAACTTTAACAATGATGAAGACTATGAAGACGAAGATCACGAGTTCGAGATAAAGGCGCCTCAATGGCCTGTCGGGAGGAACAAGGGAAAGAGGCTATCGACGAGTATGCCCTATACCGAGGTAAATCCGCAAGAAAACGTTAATAATTTATTGGTTCAAATAAAAACGTTCAACGACCGGGCTGAAAATAATATGACATATAAAATGAAAAAACTTGAAGTCTAAAAAGAGTTGGCACTCAAAGCAAACGAACTAAAACTAGAAGAAGCAACGTAATTCAACAAAGATTTCAAGTTTTACATTACCCCGCATGATCGATCACTTTACGGTACTTGTTTTAAAGGCAACTTTGACGAAGGGAAAAAGAATTAGAGAAACATCTGGATGGGATGAATGAAATGTATTTTTATTATTATCAATAATGAAATTTTTATTTTTATTATTTGTTACATTTTTATTTTTATACAGTTTATAAATATTTTATTTTGTTTAATAGTTAAAAGTAAAATAAAATAAATTTTTAAAAAGTAGGAAAAAGATTGAATTAGTTGGGTTATGTTATACTTGGGTTTGGTGTAAGAGAGAGAAAGTGGAGGAAAAAGTGACGTGGCGCTGGTCTTATGTACTTTGAAAAATAAGGGACAAAATTAGTAAAACTAGACTTGATCGATGACCCTCCCCGCATACCCGTATATTTAAACGGGTTAAACAGGTTTTGTCATGTGTCCACATATACGAGTTCGTGTCATATACTCTGACACTAATAATTAAACGAACGTCGTATTCGTGTCATAACCCACCAACCCAAACATGACACGATTACAACCCTTCAATTTAGGGCTAATTAATACTCTTTTTTATTTGTTACCCATCAACGCTTTCATTTTACGGTCTCTAACCTACCACACACGTACGTGTACATATGTGGGCTTGGCATACTTGAAGCAAGCAAGCACGCAGGTGGCAGTTGGCTATATTTAAAGCCAGTAGTACTTATTGGTGAGTGTTGCGTTATGTATTAATTATCAACTCCATCTCCCACTCGATCTTTATAAATTCCACATCCACTCAGATCATCAAATATCTCAAAATCTAACTACCTACTATATTCAGTTCTTTCAGTTTTGATTTCAGTATCTCTCCAATGAAGTTCAATCTTATCCATGTTTTCACACTTTTTTCTGTAAGTCTATAAATACATACATACATACATACATATATATGAAAAATAATATATCCTCATACTTTTTCCTCCTACCTCATCTTCGTTCATAGATAGTATTGGTTTTTGTGTAAGATGTTACAAACAAGAAATTTTGTTTAGATTAATGCAGCTAATAATGACGAATTATAATCCAAGATTTTAAGTACCCAACATTGTAGGAGTGTCTTTCATGTCGCTATATATAGTTTGAACCTGGATTAATGGTACAAATATATTAATTTGGAGTTAATTTTAGTTATGTTTACTTGTGGTACTGTGATTATCAGGTGGTGCTTGCAGGAAGTCATGCAGTGACTCCTGAAGTTTACTGGAAGTCTGTGTTGCCAAACAGCCCCATGCCAAAATCAATCAAAGATCTTCTATACACTACAGGTTCTTAATTATTTAATGATTCTTTCATTTTTTTTATAATTCTTGTTGACTATAGTCCACGTGTGACGAATGTAACTTGTAATATGATTAATAAGGGTCATTAGTTATTGACAATTGATTTACAGACTGGAAAGACGAAAAGAGCACTGCAGTGGGAGTTGGCAAAGGCGGCGTGTCTGTTAACACTGGAAAACCCGGAAAACATACTAAGGTAGGTGTTAAAAAAGGCGGCGTATCCGTTAACACGGGAAAACCAGGGAAGAAAGGAACTAAAGTGGGTGTCGGAAAAGGTGGTGTGGCGGTGCACACCGGCCACAAGGGGAAGCCGGTTTACGTCGGTGTACACCCAGGATCAAATCCATTCAATTACATGTATGCTGCATCTGAGACTCAGCTTAAAGATAATCCAAATGTAGCATTGTTCTTTTTGGAAAAGGATTTGAAACAAGGCGAAGAGATGAACCTTCACTTCACGAAAAACAACCAAAAATCGACATTTTTGCCTCGAAAAATCGCTGATTATATACCCTTTTCGTCAAACGATCTTCCAGAAATCTACGATGAGTTCTCGGTTAAACCCAACTCAATGGAAGCCGAAATAATGAAGCAAACGCTAAACGAATGTGAGAGCAAAGGGATCGAAGGCGAGGAGAAATATTGTGCGACTTCGTTAGAATCGATGGTTGATTTCAGTATTACCAAATTAGGTAAAAAAGTGAAAGCAATTTCGACAGAAGTAAAGACTAAAGAAAGTAGCAATTTACAAAGGTATAAAATCGAAGTTGTTAAAACTCTAGCTGCGAATAAAGCCGTGGTTTGCCATAAGCAAAACTACGCTTATGCGGTGTTTTATTGCCATAAAACCGTTACTACTCGAGCTTACGTGGTTTCTTTGGTGGGTGCGGATGGTGCGAAAGTGAACGCAGTGGCGGTCTGCCATACTGATACCGCGAAATGGAACCCCAAACATTTAGCATTTCAAGTGCTTAAAGTGAAACCAGGAAGTGTTCCCATTTGTCATTTCTTACCTGAAGATCATGTTGTTTGGGTTCCTACTAATTAATTAATAAACTCATCATCAGGAAAGAAAAACACATAGTACGATGTGTGAGTGAGTATGTGTGTACGTATTTTAAGAATCTATATAAGGTTGTTGGGTAGTGAGACTGCATCCTAATTAATTAAGTTGTTGTTTGTAACTCTGGTCTATCAGTATTTGTAAAGATAAGAAATATATACTACTTTCTTAGTTCTGTGACTTTTATCTATATATATACCTGAAAAAATGAGATGGTTTTGTAGTATGTGTGATGCAATTAATTAGTCCCCTTCAAAGGTATATATGTGGGTTTCTTTAATTAATTTGTTTCTTCAATTTCAGAAAAAAAAAAACTATATTTTGTTACATTGGATCCCTTCCAAGAAGACAATTTGGATCCTCTAATGTTGCAATTCAACATTGGAGTAAGCTTTTTTTTTATCAATATATTAAAGATTGTTACCCAACAAAAAAGGGTTCAAATTGGTTGATTTTAGTGAATTCTTCCAAGATTTAGCTTGAGATGAGATATATAGAAGAAGTAACTGGAAAGCTTGAACATGTTACCAATTGATTTTCCTCATATGACATATTGTGTAACATGTACATATTAGTTTAAAGACTCATCAATGGTATATATATATACACACTACCATAGTACCCGTGCAATGCAACGGCTAGAAATAATTTCTACTCGATAACATGTCTATTTTTAATAACGTAAGACTATTATATCACGCATTATAATGACATCGAACAATTTTCGTTCGCAATGTATCTATTTTC
>JAUEJL010083372.1:0-15015 GCA_032274825.1 Drosophyllum lusitanicum
GGGTCATATCCCTATTTATACTCTATGAGTATTTTCTCAAGTAAACTCCTATTTCTATACAATTTTATACTTTACACAATAAGCCTCTTGGATCTATCTCTATAGATTTTGATCCGAATAATATATGTCGCATCCCCAAGATCCTTCATCGAAAATAGTTCCCTAAGCAGGTTTTTACACCTTGAAGGGTCGGGATATCATTTCCAATGAGGAGTATGTCATCGACATACAAAACTAGGAATACAACAATGCTCCCACTAGCCCTAACATATACACATGGCTCATCCTTGCTTTTCAAAAAGCCAAACTCTTTGACTTTCTCATCAAAGCACAGGTTCCAGTTGCGCGATGCTTGCTTAAGTCCATAATGGACTTCTTAAGCTTGCAGACTCTATCTGGATACTAGGTTTGTACAAAACACTCAGGTTGTGTCATATACACCTCTTCTGAAAGTGTCCCATTAAGGAACGCAATTTTGATATCCATTTGCCAAATCTTATAATCATGACAAGCGGCAATTGTCATAAGTATCCGGATAGATTTCAACATAGCCACCGGGGAAAAGGTCTCCTCATAGTCTACACCATGAGTTTGCATGAAACCATTAGCCACCAATCAGGCTTTGAATGAGGGAGAGAGGCGTGGGTATTAATTTGTAATTCTTTTTCCAGTTTTGCCCTTACTCTTCATGCCACGTGTCATCACTAGGTTTGTTCTTTAGGTTATATGAATAAGCAAGGTTCTATGTATAACCTTACCCTATATATATAACCATTTTTAATTTCTCTATCAATTCCCTAACTCGATCAATCCCCGACCATATATAACCATTTTTAATTTCTCTATCAATTCCCTAAAGAACAAACCTGGTGATGACACATGACATGAAGAGTAAGGGCAAATCTGGAAAAAAAAATTACAAATTAATACCCACGCCTCTCTCCCTCATTCAAATCCTGATTGGTGGCTAAGGGTTTCACGCAAACTCATGGTATAGACTATATGAACCCAGATTACTCTATCAATGAAAAGCAAGCAACACAGGTAGAATTAACAAGTTTCTCTGTATCCAAACACTAGATGACTAGAAACCGAATATTTATGACTTGAAACGCAATGAACCAGTTTTCAAAATGCAATGCCAAACACCCAGTACATGCATTTCAGTATATCATTATCATTCCTTAAAACCATAAATATGAATCAGAACTGGATTTGCCAAACAAATACTAATGTGATTATTGCGATTTCAAGTTTTTAAGCACATCCATACACTTGTTTTATATGAATTTCCTTTTATTCTAATTGGTTTGTCCCTAGATTTCAGCATGCGTTATTGAATGAACAGTACTAGTTTAGTAGAAGCTTTAAAACAAAATCTTGGCTACTTGAGTACTCTCATCACTTTAAGCAATGGTGATTAAAGACAATACCAAAATTACTTTGAATTCACAGTTGAATATGCAATTTACCAAAATTCAAAATCGACATTGCAAGTTCTCTGTTCATATTCTTACCTTGAAGAAGATAATAATCTGCAATCACGAACTAGGATTGATCGAGTGTAGGAGATGAATATGCTATTTGATTATCGAATAACAATATGCAATAGTTTTTGTTTCCATGATTGATATGAAGCTGCAGGTTCGATTGAATACGTGAGTTAAGAATATGAAGCGGCAAACGGCAGGTTCTCGATGACCCCTTGAATCGAGGAAGGAGATCTGGGTATCGATTATGAGAGGTAAATTAAATGTATTTTAGTAATTTTAGTAACAAATCAATTTAAGATAATGATTTTTAGTTTTTAATTAAAAAGATTAATTATAATTAAATTAAGTGTTTAGGTATATATGTAATTTTGTAGGTTTTGTAAGGATATACATGTAGTTTCAATGTTTACAAGGATATATACGTAATTTATGAAGTTTGTAAGGATATAAACGAAATTCTCCAAAAAACGGACATAAAACAAATAATATATTACTATATTGCGCTGATAGTTGTTAGCCATTTTATGAAATAAATAAGGATGATTAATAGGAAATTTTTCAAGAATAATTTGAAGCCATTTTGAAATAAAGAATTCTAATTAATAAAAGATATTCTAAAAATAGTTTGATGATGTCATCGGTCTATAATCTTTAATATATATTAAAGATTAAATATAGGTAATTTTTTTAATAGAATACATATTTGGTTATAGGGTGTGTTCGACAACGGACTTATGAGGGATTATAAGGGCTTGGGATTTTAGTTTTTATAATCCCCAGCCCTCTAGCCCCGTTCGGGTGTTAAAATCTTGAGGAGATTATTAAAAGCATAACCCCTTATAAGCCCCCAAAATAAAAGCCTTTTCAAGTAGCTTATGGCTTGGGTTTGAGATTATCAATTAATCAGCCCCAGCTCCAGCCAAACACACCCACAGTGTTTCTACGGTTTTTGTTTTGCAAGTAATACTTTATTATTATCATTATTGAGTTGTGTTCAATAAAGTCCATGTAAAAAACATAGTCCTAAAATTTTAATATTCAATCACAGGTTATTCAGTATACAATCACGTATGATTTCTAAAAGCATCACATGTGAATTACGAAAATGCTACTCCGCCCAAATTTTTAAAATGCAATCTGGACAATTGTTGCCATTGATCCAAAGGCTAAAATTAGTCTCTTAGGACTATGAATTAAGTATGGACTATATTGAACGTTCTTCTATTATTTATTATTATTGTTGTTAAAAACAACATTGGAAATGTGATCGAAGATGCCCATGAACATGTATTCTGAAGAGTGAAAAAAGAAATGGACCTTAGTTTAATCATATGATGGATGTAGGATGTAATTCAGAGGCATTTAATCATGTACACACCACCAGGATAGACAATTCGAGTGTTAGCTCTAATCCTAGCTTGAATCCCACTTGAATGTGTTGATTCTCTAAGACTACATTTCTCTTTCTCAACCACTATAAGAACAAATGAATTCGTTCCTAATTTTTAATTTTCTAGCTCTTTAACGTCCTTTTCTCGAGCTTAATTTGGGAAAGAAACGAAAAAAAATAATTATCCTAATTTTGAAAAGATAGATTTGAAAGTAAAATAATCCTAAACTCGCTCTACAAATCTCACACCTTTTTTTTAGGATTGTTACTTTCAAATCCTTTTCTTTCCTAACTTTAAAAAAACTCGAGAATCCGGGGTTAAAGTATTTATAGAAAAATGAGTAGGTTTTCGAAACTATGTCCCTAACTTTAATAAATTAGATAACGGTTTGATCCTTCCCGTGTGTGGGTAGAGAAAAGGCGGCAAGACCTGCTGGTGGTTCACCTACGCCGTCGTCTCTGCTGGTAAGAAACCCAGTTTTACTTTTTTTTCTTCTCGGGTACTAACGTCTCAACCGGTGCCTGCGCCTTTCTCCTTCTATGCAAAAGCTTGTTTGGTGTTAGAGGACACACATAAGGTGTTCGATGAAATGCCATGTCAAAGTGAAACAATCGCCCTTTTGTCTATGTTTCTAGCCCGAAATGACGACGGATTTTTACCCAAATGTGCCATTTAACCTTAGTAATAATGTGTTTTTAGTTTATTTTCTACTTTACGCATTTCTTATTGCCCAAGCTAATTTGTTGCATCCTTTTTTGCTCTTTTGTTACCTAAATTCTAATTTATCTTGTTATCCAGAAACATAGGGTATATTTTGTGCTATTTAATTATGACAACAGTCTTTATACTTTTTGTCAGTGGGTGTTAGTTAAAGATGGATATTGTGACTTCTGTCATTGAAACAGAGGCCCCAGAAAGAAATCCCTCTCAGTGGGAGTTCAGCTGGTTAGTCTTTCTCTATAAATCTAACAAACATGTACGTACGGACCACAAATTACACTTTGAGAAATCCATGAGGTTCAGAGTGCAATCTTGAGCTATTCTTATGACCTGGCTGTTACTCTGTTAGTCCCATTGTCTTTTTGATGATATAAGAATGCATCTTGTTGTCAAGACAACGATCTAGATTTTTATGTCAAATTCCAAATGTTTGTAATTTTGTTGTATGGTTTAATTATTATTTACAGTTGTGTGTTCACTAGCTTCATTGGAGAACAGTTAAAAATAAAGATCGCAATTTCGATCCATTTACTTATTGTTGATTTTGGTTGTGTTTATCTCAAATGTGCCAAATTGAAAAGTTTAGATAGATACTTAGACGTACACATGTGTCTGACAGGGTAAAGAGGGTTGAAAGATGCCAAAGTCTACTTTTATTATGCACAACCTCCTAAATCACTTTATACGAAGATTTAGATAATTATAATACTATTTTTTTTGTCTCATAAATTCATAATTAAAGCATTACTTGTGTATAAATGTAATAAAAATGAATATAAAGTTGGTTTTGGTCTGCAGTGATTTGGAAGTAGATTACAAATCTGAGGAAAATGCCTGCATCATATGTTCAGCACTCCTGTTGACAAGGAGGTAACGCTTTATGATTACTGTCCTTTTGTCTTCCTAGTTCTAGGTTTCCAGTTCATTACCTCGTCATAAGAGGATGCAATTTTGCTCCATTTACTTATAAACGAATTGATTTCAGTAAATGTTTTATCGTAACGAAATACAGGTCAAATAAAGAAATTTGGCTGAAAGGGAAAGGGATCAAACACGTTAAAAGTTGTCCAAAAAATTATTTTTGATGCATATTACCTCCTAACTCATTTGATTCAGAGAGAAATTATTATTACTTGAATAGTATAATATTAAAGCTATTTGACACACCGGCTGTTTATCAAGAAAAAGAACAAATTTTTTGAACAAAAAGTCTTTCCGATCAACCTGCCTATATCATTATCTGTTTTGACTTGTTACCTGACTTTCCGTTTTTCATGCTCTACTTATCATATTATTACTTCTTACTGTTTCGTCTTCCCAATTGCAGCTGCAACCAGATTGATGTCCGTCTCTAATGGGAAACTTTCAGTGTGAGTTTATCTGTGTTTGTAAGAGAAATATAGGTGGCCATTCCTACCCTTTGACCTGTTATTGGGGTAGATATGGCTTAAGTTTTACCTTTAATGGGTCACATTCTAAAAAATAGCTAAAAGAAAATGGGTCGAACTGGTTTAAAGTCACCCAAAGTGTAATTTTGATGCATAAAGCCTTATAAATCATTTTGTCAAAAAATGCATCGGTTATTGAAATAGTTTATATGATCATATTTAACAACAAAAAGCGTTTCGAGTAACTTAGCTCGACCCATACCAATAATCATGCGTCTTTACCCTTGCCCAACCCGATGATATTGCCTCCTCTGGATAGAATTCTGAGATTATTCTTATTAGTTCCAAGAAAAGATTTAGAACCTGGGTGTTTTAACTTGGTGAGGTGTTTTTGGCGGTTTGAAGCAGTTGAAGCTAGATTTCTTCGTGCATCATAAAGTGCATTTGTGGATGTTCTAACCTTAGCTACGAAAACAATCGAACAATTTGGTAAAGGCAACTTGGAAGTGTAGCTGACGTGTAATCATGATTTTTGAACTCCTTATCTTTTATATTTGTGAAACTTAGGACCCTGATTGACTGTAGGAGCATGATGTATTGTTTCATGGAGAGGCTTGTGTTTTGTAGTTCCATCTTGTTTCTCTACAAACAGTTAAACCTCCTGCTTTAGTTACACCTACTTGATTAACTCCTGCTTTTTGTGAATTATCAACCTTTTTATAAATTTGAAAGCAACTTTCAGAACTTTTCACTTCCTTCGCCGTAACAGTAATGTTAACTAAGGGCAAGATATGAAAATTAATGAATTATAACGAATCATAAAGTAGAAAATCGCACGACAAATTAATACGCATAAAGTAGCAATTAGTCGATCTTCATATTAGATCTTTATAACAATTAACAATAACATCAAGCATACATATTTACATAAAGAAACTAGCAAGAAAACACAGCCAAAAAATGTCCAAATAAAAATATGGTGGCAATTTTCATAAAATAATGGCACAGAATACAGTAACCTTCAATGATCTAACACTACATCTACAATTTTCATAAAATAATGGCAATTTTCATAAATAATCACATTTGCACATACACATGGTACAAAATGCAGCTGTTAAACCATTACAAATCATATATTTTTGTAGCTACTTTTGAATAAAGTCAATAAGCAACTTTTTGCACCTTTTTTTTTTTACCTCAGCTCAGTATTCATCCAAATAGGTGTAAAGCATTTCATCTTTCTTCGACTTCCGTTTACTGAGCAGTGCCTTGAGGAGACGTTTGCTTTTGCTCGGGATCTGATCACCCTCTTTATACATGTCTCGATAATCATTTTTATGCATTGATACTGATTTCCGAGGCTCTTGATGCTGAACATAAATCATTATACCGTGGAATTAGTTAAAACCCGAGAATAAAATGGATAGTAAGCTGAGATTGGATGGAAACACTAAAAAAACAGAGTTTTGTAGTCAAGGATTGAGTTTGCGCCATTTTTTAGATATAAAATAGTTCAAAAGGTGACATTGGTATCATAGCATACTTTTGGGAGCTGATTTCTACACAACAATTTTTAGCAATACACAACGTACAAACATTTATTGTACATGGTACAAGTTGATGATGTATAAAGGTGTTGTGTATGACCAATTTTGTTGTGTACGAATCAACTCGTTCATAACATAGTATCAATACTTCACTCTAGACAAAAATAAGCCCACTAGAATTTTAAAAAAGCCCAATTAGAAGACAATTTTTATAAACATACGGGACACCCCATGATAAATCTTTATAAAAATAAACTTTTCTGATGTAGATTACCCGTTGTCGTGCAACTGAGGTCGGAGTTGTTGGTCGACTGGGATTTGGGGTGGAAGATCTTGAATTTGCTCTTGAGTTTGGGGTGGTCGACCTACTCGAAAAAGATCCACCATGCAATAAAGGAAATCGGCGTGGTGAAACTGATCTCTTCTCTGAGTCACCAAAATCAAGTAAAATTCGTTTGAGGGCATTGCAAATCAAAATAAACAAAGAAGAAATACATTTAAATACACCAAGGAAAATAAAGATGCATATTATCATTCAATTTTTATCATAGGTAGCAAACGCTCGAGGGTCTATCTAATAAGTTTATAATCAAATAAGCGACCCGTTTGACAAATGTGGATTTATGTTTTAGTTAACCAAATCCCTTTTTGATTATAAAGTTACAACATAGGCCTTTGAACATCAATTATCAAAGTTCCTTAGAGTAAAAAATGACTGAAAGTATGTTCCTTTTAAATGCAATTAGTCTGAGTAAAATATTATTCGAACCAATATCTTTTCTTGTCACAGAGCCCGCAAAGGAAAACGATTCATTTTGTTGTGAAGCACGTGGAGAAGGAGAAGGAGATCGTCCTCTTCTGCATTATTAGATGATTTAGTACATTAAGTTTCCCATGAAAAGAACTTGATTTTATGATTAAACTTTACCTGACTAAGGTTGTGGGCTTTTCACTAATTGTAGCTTGATCAACTTCTGTAAATGCAAAAGAAAATAACAATAATAACTCGAGAAAAATCATAAGCCACTGTCTAGGTGTAATAATATCGGTTGAATCAACAAATGTAGCTAAAAGCAGAATGGATCCAAAGGCCTCATAAATAGCTATACTCAAAGATAGTAATAATATCAATTTGCTAATCATGATTAACACATTCATTATTTATAGAAAAAAAAAGTTTAAAACTTAACAAAAGGCTGTTAATGTGTCAACCTAACCCATTTCAATGCATACTAAAGAATGATACATGGATACCTTCTAACCCATTACCCATCCCAATCATCTTGACACCTTTATTTTATTTATTTAATTTTTTTGAACAGCACTTGACACCTTTTATGTGAATCATCAAACTAACAATTGTGAATTCTTACCATTCTTATGTTCATGGCGATCATCTTCATCATCCACAATGCATTCTTGGTGCTTTAATTTACTTTCGGTGCCACCTTGTATCATGTCCTCAACTGAATATTAATCAGAAAGTATCAATGTTTATGAAAACTAACAAAAAGTTTTAACGCTCTCCATCCACTGCAAAATTACAACATTTCTAATTTACCAAGGTTCTTAAGTTAAAATTACTTTATGGGTCCACAAGATTCTTTCATATTGTCTTTCTTGAAGAGTATAGTAGATATTCAGCAGATAGTCAAACATATTAACAGTATTCATACCATTGAGAGCACCAGGCAAGATGTATTGCTTGTGGTATTTGGGAATATTTATTAGCAAAGACTGCTGAGAAACACCTTCGTGATCAAAATATCCTTGGCACGTTCTTAGTCGCTGCAACATCAAAGAAATAATGTCAAAACTATACACATAACTAATGCTTATTCTGAGCAAAAGAAAGAATCAATGAACTTGATAGATGCTTTGCTATTTTATTCAGGTGGCAATTTCAGCCTGTTTACTTATGAATGTGTCGATTTGGGATATGTTTTATCTCAAACAGGTCAAATAAGAAAGGTTAGCTAAAAAGGAACAATTCAAATGGGTCAGATTCACCAAAAGTGTCGCTTTATTCAAAAAATAATATTATTATTAATCGAATCATATTTAATGTGTTACTTATATCAAATAAACTAAAATATGAACAAAAAAGTGTTTGCGCGTGTTATTTTCACCCTTTCGAGTATCACCAGAAGTTCTACAGCAAGTACAGTTGGATTTATACAGTTATATCAAATTGTCATCTACACTTGATTCTAATTCTTTGGCCAAATCGACAAGCTTCAAAGAAAGATAAATAGCATCTATAAACATGGCAAGTGTACTATTGAGCCTAGAAATGGAAAGATTGAGGAGTACCTGTTCAATGCATGATACACGCAGCTCTGTTCCAGAAACTTCTTCAACATTTTGGTCTATTATATTGTTGACTTTGTAAGAAACAGCACCCAGATGGTCAACCGTGTTGACTAGAGCCTTGATGGCATAATCTTTTAATGTGTCAACCACTCTGTCAACCAATTCATAAGATAAAGCATAAATGACAAACTTCAAAAATTAAACATAAAGTTTACATCTTTAGGCTAATTACAACTACAATTCACGAAAAAGATATATATTGACATGGACAAACCTGTTACTTATTGTTACAGGTGGCAATAACGGTTCATTCAGTTATGAATCGGTTGATTTGGGATATGCTATGTATCTAATGGGTAAAATAAAACTTCAGGGAAATAAACTTAACAGAATTGAGTCAAGCAGGTCGAAAGTCTCCCAAAGATATTATTTAAAGCATGAAACCTCATAAATGACTCGTCTTATTCCTAAAAAATTATATTAGTATTGCAATAATATAATTTTTGTAACCAATTTGACACGCCAACTCTACAAAATTTATTTTACATCCTGGAACAAAAAGGGTGTTGAGCCAACCAGACTTATTTTGACCCATATTGAAGATACCCATTACACAACCCGCCTAACCTGCACATTTTGCCACGTGTACATACCTTATTCCATATGATATGGATTCTGTAATATACTAGGGAACTAAACTTAAAAAATTACTCACATCTGCTTTTGGTCATCGTTGGTGTATGATAATTCAAAATATTCGGCAGCTGAGTACAATTGCTTTCTTAGATTCTTTAAATCCTGAAAACGAATGCTACAAAAACAGTTAAACCGCATTTAATCATACATAGTTTTCAATAAGAAAAAAGGGCAGAAACTTGCCTTAAGACTGTCAGAGAATATCAAGCTTTGATGCATAGCAATCTCATCATAATTGGCTGGTTCTCGCGGAAAAGGCATTGAAGCAGATGAAGAAAGTGTCTCCATAGAAGTAATTCCTTAATCAAAAACCTAAAATAAGCACAGATATTAGCATTAATTAACCTTAGACATGAACAAAAAACTTAAGTCTCATAATGATGTCTTATGTTTCCTTATGCATAAAAACACCTGAGGCATTTTATTCAAAAAATAATATTATAACTGAAACAAAATAATCCTTTTAATCATATTTAACGCACCAATTATTTACTAAAAAATTAAAAAGTTTGGAATTTTTTTGGGGTCAAACTAGCCCGACCCATTTCGCCATTTCAGCACCTAACAAAAAACAAATTTCTTGGATTTGTTACTGAATCAGCTCAGTTGGCCGCCTCTTCAGATAGCAAGTTACGAATAAAATGTAAAAGTAGCTAACTAGCCTTACCTTTAGACGCTTACTTCTTTTATTATCTGATTCTTCAAGTCACAATAATCACTTTAAAAACGCACCTTCACACACACCCCGTAATTCCCAAGGGCATGGAGGCTTGACCCAGATGGCCAGATGAATGGGTTCCTAAGGTCTTTGGAACAACTATAAAAGATTCCTGAGCTGGAAACATACAGATTCATAGAATCAGAGTTTTTGATTAAAGCAAGAAGACAAAGAGAATCAGTTCATGTCAATAGTTCACAGAGCTAATTTAGAGGTAAATCTAAAGAGCAGCCCAGAATAATTCTTTTTGATTACTTGGTCTACAACTTCAGATAAACAATTCAAAAAAGCTTCTAAAATCTCTCTCAAAAACTTGACAATTACACTCTCATTCTGCCCTAAATAGAAATAAACAAAAAAAGAAAAAGCAGATTCCATTTTTTCTCAGATATTGGCATACAATCCTTAAAACACAAAAGTACCAAATCTTGTCCAAAACAAACCCTAAACTAGTCCTTAAAAATAAAAAGTACTCAAAAGAACATAACTTTAAGCCCATAGAAGCTTGTCTCTAGGTTCAAATGACAGTTGGATATCAACCAATGAAATACTAGGGCTTCAACTGCAAGGCTACAAAGATGTCATTATCAAATATGGTTTTTTAGGTATTTTAAAAGGTTTTGATAGGTCAAATCCACATTCAATAAGGAATTACTTCAAAAGCATTGATAAATGTCTTACAAATTCTAAAAAACCGAACAAAATCATACAAAAAAACCATAAATATAACACAAGAACAACCAAATGCATTCATGTTACTTAAAAAACGAAATTTTCCACAATTTGTACATAACCCAACTAAATTTAGCTCTACAGATGAAGATATTACAAGAATATTATATGAACAATGACGTAATCACATATACCCAACTAAATTTCTCAAATTTAGTTGCAATTTTTCAATGAAACAAAAATATCCCACAAGCAAAAACCAGTAAACATGATAGAAATCGGCATTGAGCTGACCTGATGATTAGGAATTAGAAAACAAAAATCCCCAATAAGCTGCTGCCTATTCGACTTCTGTTACTGATGTGAAATGCATAGATTTATGAGAGGATTTTGTAATGTGTTTTTATCGAGATTTTGACTAAACCACTGAAAAAAGACACCGTGTATTGTGGGGTTTCTGCTTCGACAAGAATGCATGAAAATTCGGGGAAGAAATTAGAGAGCGAAAGTGGGGAAGATTGAGCAGAAAAATGGGAATGACGGAGGATAGCATAAGCCAAGCACATCTCCTTTACTGCTTCTTTTTCTTTTTTATTTTCTTTTTCTTTTTTAATTGAAAATAACGTAAAAAGGCAAATTTGGGGATTTTTATTTAAGACAAATACTCCAAAACAGAACCCATGAATGCTGTTAGAGAGGGGACTTGTAAGGCTCGCGATTTGTGTGCCGACACGAAGGTTTTGGCGAAAAGGGCTGATTAATTAATAATTCGAAATCCAAGCCATAAGCTTCTTGAAAATGCTTTTATTTTAGGGCTTATAAGGGATTATGTTTTTAATAATCTTCTCAACATTTTAACACCCGAACATGGCTAAACGGCTGAGGATTATGAAAACTAGAATCTCAATCCCCTATAATCCCCGTAAGCCCGTTGCCGAACATACCCGAAATCTTAGAAAAAATGACACGAACCCGAAACGGGTTAAAAACAGATTGACACAAAAATAAATAGGTCGGGTTATGGTCAACTCGACAACCCGAAAGTGACTCGTATAACTCGTTTAAGGGTAAAACTATAATATTATAAATTTTTTTTAATACTTAAAAATTTAAATTTTAAAAAGAAGTTTGTAAATTCAAATAAAGGTGTGATATCTTAGGGCAATAAAACCCGTCAAACAAAAGTACAAACTTTTAAACATTAAAAACTTAAAATAAACAATAAAAGATTTATAGCTAAAATAATAGTTAGTCATTTTAGTACTTGTTATTTCGACTATATGATTTTAGTACTTTTACATTTGATTACTTGATATGTAGTATTTTAGTATTTTGAATTCGATTCATAATTTTATTTAATGATGAATAATTGTAAATTATTCGGTTGTTCAATTAAATTATTTATTTGTACTTAATAGAATAGTAGTGCATCATAGTTTTATTATTATATTTATTTATATAAGTTGAATAAAAAAGTAAAATCAAAATTCAAATCAAACCGAAACAAATACCAAATTTAAAATTCGAATACAATCGAAAAGAGCATTGAATATTGAAGTTAGAATATAAAGGACAATCATTTTCGAAATTCTTACCGAAAGTTGGAAAACAAACATATAATTTGAAAATTTGATAAAGAAAATCGTAGTTGAAAAGGATAGCTGCATTAAAAAATCGTACTTGAAAACCGAAAAAATACTCGTCGACCACATTTGGCCTAAATGGGTCGACACGAACCCAACACAAAAAAAATTTGATATGAACCCGACCCAAATTGACAGTCTTAGGCAGGATTTATACACAATAATATTTTGTCATACACAATAAAAAGAGTTTGATTAGACAATTATATTTTGAACATGTGAATAGAAGGGGTATATACGTCATAATTGTTGTGTATGATAAAACATTATTGTGTACAAATCACCTCCCATATTGTTATTTTGATATTACTAATCATGACTTTTTGTTCTTGTGACCGTTATGATTAAACATTGTTTTAATTTATATTTTCTATAAACCCCGAAAATTTAAATAAGAATTCTATTAAATATAAAACAATGCATTAAAAAACAGTACACTAAGATTTTTTTATAAACACTACACTAAAGTTGAATAAACAATACATTAGAAATAGTGAGTTCCTTCGAACTTAGGAGTTTTCTGTGTAAAACATATGAAGATCTTGTGGGCACGATAAGGTTTGGGGAAACATAGAAAAGGTCCGTCATATCATACCCAGTTCTAGAAAAACTTATTACTCATATCTAAATACTTAAAAGATACGTAAGAAATATGAAAGGGCTGCTTCTGACGTGATAGCAAGCTTAGAAAGCCATGATTTGCGAGATTTCAATGTCTTGCATTTATGGAATTTCATTCTAGTACAAGACATTCCTTACCTTAGCCTTGTCAAAACTTGCTTGTAGTGGGTAGGTGTCATCTTATTATGTTAAACTCACGTATTTTAGCCATTCTTAAAGATCTCATTTAGCTATAAATATCAAGTTCCTAATAAAATCCGAGAAACGTTGTTCTTGGCTCGCTCTCTTTAAAAATTTTTACCCTTAAGACATGGACGTCATAGTCAGCAAGACGAAAACCTAAAAGCTTCTAAAAAATGTGTTATTGTCTCATTGAACTTTACAAAGGACTAGGAAGAAACCAATCACACTTGTGTCAATCAATATGTATCTATGTATGCATGTATTGTTGAGTGAATGAATTGATGATTTAAATAAACGAAGGGACTAGACAACCATTTTCTAATAGTGGATACCGAGCCTAATGTTAAAATAAAACGATATTTTATAACTTTTTAAATTTACTATGAATTTCAAAATAAAAAACTTCATTCATGGAATGTTACACCTACTAATATAGAGCACAACATCGTTAATGCATGTGGTTTTAACTGGTACATGTTTTTTTTAATAGCATAATGTGAACAATGTCTAATCATACTTCTAAATCTACACATTTGTTCACTACGAGACTTGACTCGCAATTTTAAGGAACACCCAATAAACCTGATAAGTGATACCGCTAGACTATAAACATTTTTTCGTAACTAGAGCATGATTATCCCTATAAGCATCATCACATCATGTAATATAATGTTGTTTTGCATTCCAACTATATATACAAATACTAAAATAACAACAACTATAATAACTTCTCATAATATCTCCGCTGCCATTCAATAAAAAGAACTTCCCAATAAATTAGAACTTCATGTTATATATTCTCCTTTAGGATTTCATTTGTTATAACAAGATTAAAAATAAAGAAAAGCTTAGAAACATATCAGGCCTTGCGTATAGCTCAACCCGAAAGGATCGGGTAGAGCGTTGGGTTCATCGGGTTCAAGCTAAACACCGCTACTCCCCTACTCACCCGATCGGGTGACTTATTCGAGTCTCCCAACCTGAGCTCTCTCGCTCTCCCCTTTCTCTCCCTCTCTCTTCCTCTTTATCTCTAGCTTTTGGGTTGAAAAAAGGAAGGTGATATAGCACTGATATGACATTCGGGTTGTGTAACATGAATTATATGTCATACGAATTACAATAGTTAGTTGTGTTACTTCTTGTAACATGTTTCTCTAGGGTGAAGTAATAAAATTTCATTACTTGCTAAAAGTAATAGGTTTTTAAAAATTGAATCTGACGAGTTATCGTTTTGCTAGCATGTTGCGTCGGGGTATAAGCAATCTAACACATTAGTTTATTATGTGCATCTAACGTGTTTTTCTTTAAGTCACATACTACTAATGAACTTTTAATTTTGTTATACAAAAATCATTAAAATCCTTATTCCAAAGACGGAAAAAAATGTAAGTTTTATTATCTTTGATTACTTATTTTGAACATTATTCAATATAGTCCTAATTTAATTCATAGTTCTGAGGGACAATTTATAGCCATTAGATTTCAAGATTCAATGGTTCAGATTCAATCTTAGATAATAATCAAAATTGATATATTTGTATGAAGGAGGACATTTCTGACTTTTTGACTATTGGTCCCCACTTTCTCTCTCCTCTAATTTATTTAAAATTAATTATCTCACAAACCG
>JAUEJL010083383.1:0-15015 GCA_032274825.1 Drosophyllum lusitanicum
ACCTTTCTTATTAGGGAAAAGATCATTTCAGAACCTTTCTTATAGGGGTATTTTGGTCTTTTATATATTTTTCCAACCGTGAATTGAGTTCGGGTGAGCCATCATTAAAGATCGAGACTTGATTTTTTCAAAATAACCCTCATTAATGCGTCATTAATGAGCCGTCATTTTTATTGGCCATTGATTTAAATTAATCAAAGGCCAAGATTGGTTTACCGCGGTACTCGCAATAAGAATTGTTCTCAAATGAACCCTCCCCATATATACACACACACTAGCATTATACCCGCGCAATGTAGCAGTTACGAATATTTTTTCTCGATAACTTGTTCGTTTTTAAAACAATGGTGATTTGTTTCTTTTCTAAATGTGTCAATGAAATTTTACATGGATAGTAAAATTTAACAAGAATGTTGGCCTTATAACTCTATTCTATTTTAATTATATTACTCATTTAAAAAATCTAGCAATTTTTATAAATTAAGATTGTATGTTATTTGGATGTAATATAGTAAATATATAGATTTATATACTTAATTATATAACAATTTAATTTAGGAAAATTTAATTCCGGGTTTATGGATTCATCCATGGATGGATAATCGTCCTCCATATCCGCTCCACTAAACATCCATATCCGCTTCACATCCAATATTCCCCCATTTAACTCTGTCCATATCCACCACCGATCGATCGATCAGATCAGGCGTGGATGATCATCGGATCGGATGACCATTGTCATCCCTATCCCCACCTTTCATCGACATAGTCAACATTCAGTCGTCATGTTTTGGTTGGTCTCGATATGATCCGGGATGGTAAACCCACCGGGCCCCAATGCTCACTTTCAACACACCCCGAGGCCAAGTGCCCATTCCATACTCCCTAATAACCCTACTTAAAAAGTTTAAAACCAACAGCACTCATGTATTCAATCTCTAATTAACTTAGCTTTGGACAAATGTGGCAAATAATGATCCATGCATGTGTCCACTTGTGTTCATCCGACACAAACAAAGACTATTATATATGTGCTTAATGCGTTCAGATAGTTCAAATGTGGTCCAAAGTTCAGTAAATTTGGAGCTTGTTTCTCCTAAAAATAGTATTAACAAAAGAAAAATGGCCATTGTAATCATCGTTTTTGTTATTGACCCAAGATGCAGGACCATTTTGCAGCTAGTTGGTCATGACTTTACAGAAGATTATTATTTGTCTTTCCTTTAAGAACCAAAGAGATTTGAATAATCATACACCCCATACATATAAAGAAACTTTGGTTAATTAAAACCTTGACTTTATAATATATAATACACTTTTTTTTAATATGTCAGAGTTCAGGATTTAAGCATGCAACCTTGAATGGTGTTGCCTAACTAAGCTCTCTTTCAGGACCACTTCTCCATTACAATCCTTGAATGGTGTTTCAACTTGATTGTACATTTAAAGTTATGTTTTTTACATGATTTTTAGTACATTTCTATCACTTCCATAACTTTGTACATAAAGCAACTGGATTAGAGGGATGGACCTAGCAAGATAGATCATTGAAATCTATGATTCAAGTACAAACTGACAGAAAGTAATGCTGAACAACTACTTGGGCAGGAGATAGTATATTGTTTATGAATATAAGGTTGATTTGATCCTGAATGAATAAAGCAACTTGTTATCACTTCAAGGAATAAGACTAGAAAGTGCGCGCCATCGATCTGTAGATGTTTGTTTTTCATCATGAACAAATGGAGAGTTGGGCCTTGGCAAAAGTGTATGGACAGATGTTCGACAAACTGGGGGTACACGGAGTTTTGTGCGCCCATTTTTGGTGACATGACGATATCGAAATTAACGGTTAATGTTGTGCCACAAGGAACTTTGAAGAAACTTTTGAGCATACTCTAAATTAGTTTAATTGGTTCTCATAGAAGTTATGAAGAGGACTAGTTGAATCACTTAGAATATTTGCTTGTTTTCTTTATCATTCACTCAACTGTAACTCATTTTGCAATAAGATAAATGATCTTCCATGTAGATGATTCTGCAGTCTGTTCCTTTAGGGCTTTCTGATCAACAGAATGGATGTATAGGATCAATACATTGATTATTTGGCCTAGTGCAATGCTAAAGAGAAAAAAAGGCAGCCTAAACAAAGAAAACATGGTTATGCCCATCATTTTCTTTGAATTTGGTGTTTAATTAGTAAGACACATAATAGTTTCTGCACAGAATAAGTTCTTGTCTTCTCTGAAGTTAGTTTCCATTAATCACAATATTCATTCCAGTCACATACACACTTTATGTTCAAGGTGGAAAGTTTTGTCAAGTTTGGTAATTGTCATAAATTTGCTAATTAATAACAAAACTATGGAGACAAAGAGATCATATATATTAATTACTAGTTTTTCCTCAGTATCACTAGAAAAATAGATGGTTTTAAGTTCTGTTTAGTTAGTTTCAGGAGAATTAGATGAGATTAGAGTGACTAATGAGGGATATAAGGACTAGGATGAAAATGTATCAGTGTTAGCTAGCTTAATTCTTTACCATTTCTTTTTATGACTCTAGGACTTAAAAGTGGAATAATTAATGTTCTAATCCCATCAAACATTTGTTGTATATTGCTTTCTTTTGGGGTTATTCAGTTCCTATATATCTTTCTCAAAAATCTTGTCCTCCTAAGTGAGTTTAGTTAGGAGGTTAATTTGATATCCTTCAATTCATTCACATATGACTATTTCCCATCACCTATGCAGTCTGTTCAATTGCACTGGTCTTGTAGAGCTTAAGCTAACCCATTATTCGGTTATCGCCCATGCTCAGTTTCCTTGATTGACAGTTAGCACTATAATGTCTGGTGCTTCATCCATGGGGAATTTTTGTCATCTCGTGTGGCGCCGGTAGGGGTGTCAATGGGGCAGGTCTTGACCCAATTCCAATCTGACCTGCTCCATTCATGTGATCCAACAAGTCTAAAGAATTTAGATCTATCAACCCAATAAGCGATGAAATAGGTTGATCAATTTACTTGGATCATTATGTGAGTCGACCCATTTAAGTTTTCATTTCAACCACCACCGGTCCATCATCACTTGCAAGCCTCTCCCGCCACCCGCTAGCACTCGTTGCCTCCCCCGCCAGCGCACACCACCACTACCACCCACCATCGTTCATCGACACAACCACCCACCGCCACCTCCACCTACAAGCATATATCGCCCCGCCACCACCAACTAATGTGACCGCCACCTGCTATCACCACAGAATGCTGCTGCTACTACCACTTGTAACTTGCAAATTGAAGGGTTACATCAATGGCTTCCCCAAGCAATAAGACATGCTTCTCAAAACTTCCACCAACAATTGTGTCAAGCTTCCATAAGGTTTTTATGTTGTCTCGTTAAGAACCTTTATCTCCATATGCGTGATCGAATGAGCAAATCTCAAGGCGGTTACGTTGATTCCTTTATTCTATGTTTGGGATGCAACTTCATCATCTTCACCAGTTTTTCTGAATTATAATCTTGTTTCTTCCTTCTCTATTTCCTTTCAGTGGAGTACAGTGAATCATTGCACGATATTTCCTTCGGATTATGCTATTTTTACCCAAATTCAACTCCAATCAAAGATAGTTTTGCTTTTCTAAGTTAGAACATTAGTTATTTATTATAGTGTTCGCCAATTATGATTATCTGGGAATTTACATCTAAAATAACAGCTAAATAATTTGTCATTTATGATTCTTAACTCTTGAATCCGGTTCGATTTCCTGTTCATAGTCGGAGGAGATCGCCGTAGAAGGAGGTAACTGGTTCTGGGCAGGTTATAAATGCCTTTACTTGACTAAAAAGAAAAATACCTTAAATCAAGAAAATAATAATTAAGTAACTCAAATGGGAGTTACTTCTGAACTTTTTTTTGCAATTTACCAATTTAGAAAAGTGTAAAAAACATCAATTGGGAGTTTTTCATTAACTCAAGGAAGTAAAAATTCTCTTTTCTTATAAAAAAATTTAGTAAAAATCATCGACCAAACATATCGTGAAGTATATTTTACTTAGAAAATTTTCTTAAAAGAACCAAGTGAAATTCTCACAAACCAAACATTAGTTTTTTTTTTCTTTTTTGTTTTATACTTTCGCCACTAAATAAGTGTTCGGAAACTTTTGAAACATGAAGATAAAGAAACTCATACAATCCAAAAATGAAACATAGCTACAGAATTTCTGTAAATATGCAAGAAATCAACATAAGCAGCTTATGTAATTTATTGTTGATATCCTCTTGGCATGATCCTTGAAAAGGTATCAAGTGGATCTTCTTCAACCACTTTTACTTTCACATTCGGGAAATCAGCCCATAACCCCAAGATATCTTTGGTACAATAAGCTGTAAGTTGATGAAAATCCTTCACCGATTCTGGCAGTTTCTGCAGTCCTGTGCAACCAGGCACATAAATTGTTTGTAGACTATTCAACTCACCTATAGGTTCTGCCAAGGTGTGCAAGCTTAAACAGTGGGATAGATCAATGATGCTTAATTTCTGAAGGCTTCTGATTGATATAGGTAATGCTGTGAGATGTGAGCATGATGCAATCCGCAAAACTTCCAAATTTATCAGGTTCCCAAATCCTATAGAAAGAGAGGTCAGCTCGTGGCAATTAGTGATGATGAGTTTTTTAAGCCGAGGTAGGTTGCATAACATTGCAGGATATGTAATTAAATCATCACAGGAGTCGATCTCCAGCTCCACGAGACTTGGCAACTTTTTAGGGATTCCAATAGTCGACTCTTTGAAACTGTTACCTATTTTGCACATGATCAAGGACAGTTTCTTTAAGTTCACCAACTCAAGCATTGATGTACTAATTGAAGATATTGAAACATGATCCAACCTCAGGCTAGTCAGACTAGACAAATATTGAGGTGGGGGGAAGTTCTCAAGCTCCGACAAGTAGTACCCATAGTTTGTGATGATTAGGACCTTTAATCTCTCTATGTATTGCATAAATCGTGGCAATGAACATATCTTTGACATGAAGTTCAATACGAATACTTCCACTTTAGGGGCTTGAATGTCCTCCCATTCCGGAAAGAATCTATCATCTGTCAACATTAGCATGCATGCATTATATGATTAAAAAGGATGATGAATGCATTTCTAACAAAATAAGGGACAAAATGCCTTTCATCTGGGAGAACTGAGTGAAAACAAACCTGTTGAAATTGACAATATAGAGGCGTTTACAGTCTGTGGCAATGGAGGAAGGTCTTTACCATTTGCATCAATTATTAACCTCTTTCTGTGCTCTGCTGGGCCTTGGCTGCTCAAACGAATAGCTAGCGTTCTCATCAAATCGTGTTGCATATAATAGCTTTCTCCTCACACCAATTGGCAACCACAGATGAATGCTTGCTGAAATCAAATGTGAGGTTTATGAAAACATATGTTTGTTTTGTAGAGATGCAAGGATGTCATAAGATATACTACCTGATTGGAAGGTACAGATGCATAAAAGACGGACCAAGTTAGGGATGTGTACATGCATCCAAGTATCCAACCAGATAAGAGATGATAACATAGTCGTTGCGGACTTTTAAATTTTCTGGTTGTTTCTTAGCTCATCTCAACTATGTACTTGTTATAAATAAATAAATTTGCAATAACATCTATTCAAATTTGGAATTGGAGACAGTGTCATTCAAAACAAAGTATTGCATGATACATATGTCGTCATTACGTACTGGATAAAACTTTTTATTATTGTACGAGAGTTATGTAACTTTATTTTTTTATGCAAAACTGAAATCAGTAGGCAGGTACCTTATGTGCAATAAAGTAGCAAGGTTTTTATATGACAGCTCAAAAACTTGGTTTATGGTATCTAATCCCTCATCATCATGCTTGTATAAATGGACCCACATGTCCATAAGCATTGTAGCTGAAATCTTCTGATCTTCAGGAAATAATCCCAAATCCAAGTAGCATTGCTTGATTACAGATTCCTCCTCTAACACATTTAAACTCCTTTCTAAAGAAAGCAGCATCTCCTTGTCCAAATCTAAAAGAGATTGCTTACCTTGAGACAAATTGTTCAACATAGCATGCCATTTTGCAATATGTCTCCCCTTTAGCAAACCACCAATCACAGCAAGGGAAAGCGGATGATTCTTGCAACACTTAACCAACTAGTACAGAAACAGATAATGATTGCAAATTTTAACAAAAATTTGCAAAAAACAGATAAACATATTTCTCATAAGAAAAAGTATCAATCTACCTCGTAAACAAGGATATCTGGTATATCAGAACGTTGACTTCCAAATTCTGAAAACACCAAGTGGCGAAACAGATCAATCGCATCTTTATCTTTCAAGAGTTGCAATGGGTATGTCTCAAATCCTTTAAATTCGCTTCTAGATGTAACCAGAATCTTGTATCCACCTCGCTTGAACATAAAGCGCTTAATAATGCCATCCTTCCATACATCATCCAGTACTAACAATATTTCAGATTCAATTTGACCCAAAAATCTCCCCCATGTTTGGATTGCATCATTGTCGTTATCAAAATCAAGCTGCTGACCAGCTTGGCTATTCCCAAGTAATTTTTTTATGACGATCTTTAAGTCAGGGGTCTCTGAGATAGTAGCAAAGTAGATGTTTCTACCAAATTTTCCTGTACAAACGAAAACACTATCATCTATAAGGGACACATTCGAAAATACAAAGGGAATTAAAAAAGAAAGAAAGAAAGTTTATACAGTCATAAATTGCTAAAACAACTATCCTGAACATGATTTACAAATTACCAGTCTGCAAACAGATGGCTAAACACTAAATATGATACGAAGAAAATGATACAGCAAGTAAATAAGATGACAAATGATTTTGCAGGGGAGGAAGTTTAATCTAATCTGAATTTGTATAATATCAACATAATGATAGAGTTGCTTTTATCAAATTCAACTCAGCAGTAGATGATTATTTCCAAAAAACTATTGACCATGGATGGAATCTGAATACCTTTAATCTCATTATCATGGCAGAGCATAGTGACCAAAGTAGTCTTCCCCCAACCTCCACCAGCAGAAACAAGTACAACCGAACAATCATTCACTGCTGAATCCTTAAGAACCTTAGCCTTCAAAGCCGTAACTTGATCATTAAATGTTATCACACCACTCTCGAGCAAAGGAACACTAGATAACCGACCACTCCAATCCCCTTTTTTAATTCTATTTTTCACATCTTTAGCAACCTGCAGATCCAGTACAGCCCTAAACGTCATCAACGGAACATTCATCTGACAAAATCTCAGCAACGATTCATCAAGTTCCTCCAATTTCAACGAGTGAGTGTACATCTTGTAGAAATCCCATTTGATATCTAGACATTTCAAAACTAGGGTTTCGGCGCCTCTCAGCTGATCGACGAACATCTGCTTTTCTTCAATTGGTCGATCCATTTCTCCAATAAGCCTTTCGATATCATCAAAGGTCGTCTTGTTGACGTTTATGGTGTTTTGTATCTTTTTTAGGTTGGATTTAAACAGCCAGGTTTTCTTTATCACATGTTTGAGAGCAGTTGACAATACAGAAACAAGTTGTCCTGATCCAGCTCCTACTGCAGCATCTATCCAGTCTTCAGCATTCATCTATGAACTTGAAGAATTTCAACTTCTGCAGAGGAATTGAACTCTAGAATTGAAATCGTAATCGTAATCGGAGAAAGCCTTCCGTTTTCAGAGATGATAGTATGAACTCTGGAGTCTGGAGAAGAACGCGTTTTGTGTACAAAGATTCATCGAAGAAGAAAGTCAAAACAGAGGAGAAACTTCCCTCCCTTTTCTTTATAATTTTTTAATAATATCTCGTTTTTTTCCTATTTTTTCAAATTAATTTTAAAGCATGTAAGAATATAAAATCTTTTAAAAAAAATTAAATTTATAAAAATTCATACCTAACATCATTATCAAAATTTTATATCTTTGCTTTATAATCAAATTTGAATATTTTAATTTAATCCAACTGGTATATATATTTACAAAAATAATCACAAAAAATAGATAGATATATTCACTAAATAATTTGAGTATATATTTTATTAAAATATTTAAGTATTAAAAATATCATTTGAAAAAACAACGCATTCGTAAGCTATTTATGAAAATAAAAGGAGATTATTACTAAAAAAAATTCTAAAAGTAGAATAATGATATCATGACAATTTTCTTTTAATATATATTAAAGATTAAAAATTTCTCGAGAAAATAGTATAAAAATAACTCTTTTTTATATTATAAAAAATTAATTTTTTTAAAAATGGATTATAATAATGTGAAAGTTATAATGCTAAACTTATAGAACTAACAATTTCGAACACATAAAAGAAAATATGACATTTTAGTAGGATCTTAATCCGGTTTTCGATTTTCAAAAAAACTAAAACAATCCATGGGTGATTTATTATTTTACTTTCACCAACTACATTTTATGAAAACCAGCATGTTAATGACAATGTGTTAGTATGTGAATAATTTGAATATGAAAAATCACTTTATAGAAAACAAAACTACTTTAAGTTTAATTCTTACTATATGTTTAAAGTTTAATATTTGTGATGTTAAGTCAAGGGCAAGGATCTACTAAAAATAGTTTTAAAATGTGTGACGGTAGAAACACTACATCTGATATAAATTCACTACATAATACTTGAAGGACCGTTGTTTGACAATAGTAAAATATAATTAGTCTTTTAATCTGTCATTTTTTATTTGAACCAATGTGTTAAATAGAAGAAAAAATTAGACGTAGTGAAAAATAGTGCAACCAGAAAATGCTGCATCTGATGCACCATTTAGGTGAAATAATAAAATAAAGGTGGTTGACGATAGAGATTCAAGAAGATGGTGGTAGACATAAAGATGTAGGGTGTTGTAGGTGAAGATAGAAAAAGAGAAAAAATAAAGCAGATGCAGTGTTTCTACCATCACGTATTTTAAAACTGTTTCTATTTTATCCTTGTTCTTTAAGTAAAAGCAAGACATATAGGGAAAAGTTACATATTATTATCTTTACCTTTCTTTTTAAAAGGAAAATTCATAGAATGGTAACCAAGCTTGAAAACTGTTCCACCAAAGTCACTCCCTCCTTTATTTCATACTGTGAAATAACCCATAAGTGACTTTAGTAAAACAATTTTTAACTTGGTTACTATTATGTAAAATAAACTTTTTTTTCATTTATGTAACTTTCTTTTAATTTTTCTAATCAAGTACACAAACTATGAAATTTGATTCAATAAATACACCTCGTAACCCTGTAACCTATTACCACCACTTTTAATTTATGCAAGCGAAGTGAGTTTTTGTTATTTGTTAAGATATATTATATAAATTTTAACTTTACAATACTTATTGCTTTGTAAAATAAATGAGTTAAACATATTAGTTTGTTTAACAACTTAATTATTTTTCTTAATTTAATTTATCCAAATTTTCTTGAGATGTTGAAATGTTTATAAAAGTCTTTGTATACTCTTTAGGTTTTCAACCACACCACCACTTTCTACCACATCTAGCCCCTGATTTCAAACTCAATCTTTACCACCATACTCTTGACTCTTCATTTCAAACTCAAACACTTCATCAACATCATACCCATGAGATTTTAAAAATCAAAGGCTTCAAATACACACAAAGGCTCACATCAAAAATATAAACCCAAATTTCTGAAACACACACAAACACATACAATCATACATATCTGACACATGCAGATTCCACACACAAACTAGAAATACCCACACTGTGTCCATGTAGACTTTATTCAGGTTTTGTTACATCACTGATGCATCAACACAATTAAATTAAATTAAATAACTTAATAAATGAAAGAAATAACGAACAGATTGCCAAATGAAAACAGCCAAACACATTGACTTACAAATATATTTGCAAGTCAACCCCACACGACCAGTTTCAACATATAATAGAGTTACACAGGTGCTAAAATCCTTATCATCTTACTCAACTTCGAATTAAAATATTGGCCCAAAAAAACATACATTAAGTTTCACGAAGACTACACGAATAGAAGTTCAAGAATTACTAGGATATAGAGAACCTTAAATCTGAATTCCGGGCTTCTTTGGACACCCCTTCTGTGACTTCGAAAAACAAGTAACGTCCGCAAGCATGTCAGAAAGCAGAATGGATCATGTCGGATCATTAAAAGATATGCACGATATCATAAGCAAATCTTTTTAATTTGTCAAGGTAATCAATTATGGCACGCAAATAACCAGCCAAAGACAAACAATCCACAAGCACACAAAAACATAGTGATTAATGTGGTTCAAAAAATGGGCTTTTACAAGCAACCATCAAAATTACACAATTCTTGATTAGAGGGGGCATAATGGGTGGGTAAGGTAATGGTTACATCAAATATGTTTGTTTTACGTATAATTGTTCAGTTTGGGTAAAACCCTACTTGTCAAAACCTCATTGTTCATATAGATAAGATTATAAAAACGATATTGTGCAATTAAAGGATAATATACAAGAAGCCCACCCAACTACTGAAATTATAAGCTACCCAAGTATGTATCCAGAGGTTCATTAATACCAAATCCGGCCTAAAACATGCTAAATGACAAATAATTCCTTTACTCCAAATATTTATAGAATAGAAAAGTAAGCAAGGGTGTTTTTCTTTTTACAAAATTTGCGTGTTATCCTCATTCCAGAATGTTTTTGGCAGGACTTGATATAAACAAAACTGGACACATACTTCGGGAGCCTATAAAATAGTTTCACTAGTTCAGTGGGGTTGATGAAAAAAGTCGAATAGCCGTCCTTACATATCAAACCTTTAAATAATGAAATTTGTAATAAAGAATTTAAAAGGTTTTACGCATTTCTGAACATTATGGGTGGCTTTCAACCTGTTAGACCAGGTCGACTCGTTTCCAATTTAGCTAGTACTAAATTTTACCTGTTTAAAACAATATACAACCCAAAGGCCACCCATTTTTAAGCAATTAGATCAAGATTACCACCTATAATTGTCATGCTTAGAATGCTTAATATCCAAGATAGATTCTAATGGGGAGGATGTAATGAAGAAAAAGAGCAAGAACAGAAGGATACGTCCAGAACAGCACGAACGACTGCAAAAAATAAATAAATAAACTAATAAATAAACAAAATAGATTGGCTGGTTAATCTAATAACCTAGCAAAATGGTATTAAAAAATTAGTTCAGAATATGAATTAACAGATACAAGATATTTACCAAAAGCCCGCCTAGAAATCCATCCAGTAGAACCCTATTCCAGCTATCAAAGTAAGAATGGACAGAAAAGCCTGCCTTGGCTGTCAGACATACGGATGTAATGCCCATAACAAGTAAATAAATGACAAACCCCATGAGGCCGGTAAATCCCAATATTCCAGCAATCACTCCACCAATGATAGACATAAATGTTCGACTGTGTGATGTGTTGTCACAAGATAACAATACAATAATCAATGGAAGGAATAACAAGATTTCTACATTTAGGGAAATTGTAAACTTTCAACAAAATTTGAAAACCGACCTGTAGTATACCACCTTCATGTTGCTCTGCAAATTTTCAGCATTGAAGGTTGGTACTTCATTTTCACTTGATTTCTTTCCAGACACACTCAAATCATCATGGCTAGCCATAACCCTCGCCTTTTGTGAATTTATGATAAAAGAACAAAGATACATTAGATGTGATTATGTGATCAGACATAAAGCCAAATTCCAATTTTCTTTAAGCCTTCAATGCTTTTCAGGTCTTATGACTTCAAGTTTCGGCTCAAAATCAATGAGAAAAACAAAGCCCAAATGCAATAAAATAGTAACCGAGTTTAAAAAGTGTTCTACCTAGGCCAGTCCAAAAAAACTAGAAGAGGTTTAACCACTCAAGTTTCAACTTTGTTTCAATGTTCTTTTTCTTAATTAAGTTGACCTGCCATTACAGGTTACCTATGCTTACATGGCATGCGCATTGTGTCAGATAGTTGGCATGGCATAAATGGTTGATGTGCCACGCCTTCAATTTTACATAATTAGCATGACATGTAAGCAATCTAACATGTAATTGCAAGTCAGTTTTCAAAATAATTCAAAGCATTGAAACAAAATTGAAACTTGACTGGAGTTAAGCCTCTTAATGCAGTTTGATTGACAGAAGTTGAACAATTCTGAAAATTGATTACTATTTAATGACATGTGCCTTAAAACAAGTGATGCTTTTAACAACATTTGTTTCATGTTTTTTGTGTTATTTTTATGCATCTCACAACCAAGCTTCGTGGTTACAAGGTAGCATGATAAGGATCAGCCCACTTCACTAGCCTTCCTTAAATGAAACTCAAGAACACCTAGATTTTTTGTTTTTTTTCAAAATCCTTGCTTTTCCTTAAAAAACTCGGGAACACAGTGTAGAAGCACACAGGAGAAAGAATGTGGGGAAAGGACATGTGTATGGGTGTATGGCTAATATCAATCAGTTAGTTATTTGAGTGTGGGTTAGGGAGGAAACCAATATGTAGGGATGATGTCATAGACAGAAGATTCATGTTATCTTTTGTTATTTCTGTAATCAGCCATTGGCTTGGACTGGAAGATATCACTCTGACTCATATGATTCTTCTCTGATTATAGTACTGTTCTTTCGACTTCCAATTATAGAAACATTATATTTAATCTTCATTTCATTCATATCTGATCAATCATTTAGCATAGCATCACTCTTAATATACTTCCAAATGCGCACAACATAGATCACATTTTTTCTTCCTAAAAGACCTATAAAACACATTTGTCAAAGGCATGATTCTACAAGTTTCAAACCATTGTTTACAACACAATAATGCACATAGACTTTTGAAAGTACATATGATAGCTCGTAATGATTTCATATATTATTTGCACATTATGTGTTCAGTATTTTGGGGACCAAACACTTAATTGTACAATATATAATCCAAGGATATACAAGCGTTCGAAGTGGGAAAGAGCCTTAGTGTGAGAATCATGACGATTTGTCTAGTAAATGAAGAGTAATTCATCAAATCACTATGAATATTCGATTAGTTGTTACATGTCTTGTTTTGTTTGACCATATAAGCAAAATCCCAATTTTGAACTTCAAACCCTAGGTTTAAGATTTTACTGTTTTGAGTCAATTAAAGTGTAAAGAACTTGTTCTCTGTCAGTTTAATCAACATAGAATAGAATATATAACAGTAAAACGCAACGATTCTCACAAGTTTAGACAATCAATAAATGGGTCAATTTGGGTCATCATCCAACTGCTAAGATTAGTTGGGCGTAAATTAGATCATGATTTATTAGCTAATGTGTTCATATACGGAACCCTAGCGGATTGAAATTGAATAAGACGAACATGGTGGAGACTTACTTTGCTAAAGGAGGAGGACGATAACGACGATGATACTCGCGAGCGATTATCTTAACGAAGACCCACCAAATCTTTGAATCGCAAGAGAGACTGAGAGGCTTCTGAATTTTGTTGGGTCAATGGCAACGCCGATGAAAACGAGATGATGCAGTAATAATGAATAATTGCATTTCTTTTTTTTCTTTAATTAAAATTTATAATTAACTAATTCTAACTTGTTTGAAATTGATTTTTAAACAAGATTATCTCGTTTAATTACACCATTGATCCTTTAGGTTATATGAAAACTTGTTGCATCGTTAGTCATTTAATTTTAACCATTAGCTTTGTTTTATTAAAGATTAAAATTGTAAATAAAAAACAATCCCTCACATTCCCTCTCCTCATCCGACCAAACATCCAACCCCCACCCTCCCTCTCTTCTCCCAGCTATGAAATATTGAAATCATCTCATCAGAATATTAGATTCTTCAAGTTGTTCTTTCATAGTCTCGAAATCTAACGTAGCTGTTCTTTATACCTTTTGTCCCTGTTTCTAATCTTGTTTCACCATTGTCTTGAGATTTGTCAGTTTTTGTGCATAAAAAACGAGTCTCTACAAAAGTTTTCCTTTGTAGATTTTTGATTTAGTACATCTAATTAGTCAACACCCAATCTCCTGTTTGTGGCTCATATGGAAATTTGTCAACATCCAACCGTTCTAAGTTGTCAAAACCAAAATCTTTTATTTTGTTCCTCTTCTTTTGCAGATTTTAGTTTGATGTTGAATTATGAGCTTTCACACCTTGCAAAAGTATTTATATATTTAACAATTACCTTTACAAAAGTGTTTATATCCGCACACACATGCACAAGTTTATGTCTCTGTTCATGTGGAAATTGGGAGGACAAGAATGCTTAGAGGTGTTGTACTTCAAAAATTTTCCATCTTCCCTAAGAAATCACATAATATTATCGATGTATTTCTTCACCGTGCTGAGGAAGGGGAGAAGAGAGAGATGGGAATGTTTGTGCCCATACCTCCTCAACGGCGTAAAGACCGGAGAAAGAGAGACGAGAGAGATGTGTGTTTAGGGTTATAGGGGTGGGGGGAACGAATACAACAAGGTAAAGGGACTAAAGGACTACCAATGTAATTTCACATTATAAGGGACTAAATCCAAAGTGAAGAGGTTTGTGATTTCATAGACTCCTGGGTATATGCGATTTGCAAGTTTATAGGGATTTTATGACTTGCAGGTTTGGATGTGATGGAGACGGAAGAATGAGGTTCCTAGGATCTAGATCTAAACTCCTTAGGCTCTTATTATTCACCTGTTTCAAATCAAGTTAAGCTTTTACATATACACTACATCTCATGATCAACATCATCATTCGATCTAAATTCTAATCCACCTCTCAAACTCGTATCCCTTTGTCGCTGCCACCACTCTTAAATAGTTGATTGCAATCAATGATTAACTCTCCCTCCCTCTGTAATATCCTAAGTTTTCGGACTATAAATATTATGTAATGTTATGAAGATCTGTTAAAGTGTTTTATATTAGTAATATATAT
>JAUEJL010083394.1:0-15014 GCA_032274825.1 Drosophyllum lusitanicum
AGAATTTGGTTAATTATGATATTTTGAAATATTATAAAGGGTAAATATGATATTTGTAAATTAAGGTGGACAAATACAATTTTATATAATTTAATAAGGGCATATATGAAGTTATCTTTAATAATTTTGACTTTAAAAAGTCAAAATTGATTTTTTTTTTATTTTAAATGAATGAATAGTCAAGATTAAATATTTTTTTAAATGAATGGTTCAGATCGTGTAATAAATTTTATTAAATTAGTCTTTTATTTATATTAGAAGATGATATCTTTATGAAGAAAATATATTTAATGGGGAAATGATAAGTAAATTCAACGATACCAAACTTAGATGCTGTTGCATACATATCCCACTTAAATATGAGGTATTTAGTCATTTTAGTATTTTTAATGATTTAATATTTTTTGATTGACAAACACACACTCATCTAAATTACACAAATGTCAATAACAAGACTTGAACCTTCAACCTCTAAGAGCGAGAGACACCTTAATTACATATTGGCATTTGTAGATCAAAGGCTTTTTAGTAATTAGGTGTCGTTGACTGTACACCTAATGGGGTGTTTGTTTTAGCTTATCAAAGGCTTTTTTTTTATAAGCTCATTTTTCCAACTTATTTTTTATAGGTTCGGCTTATTTTCTTTTTGTAACTCATAATAAACTCAAAAGTCAAAAAATAAGCTAGAAAAAACTAGCATATAAAAAATAAGCTAGAAAAAACTAACTTACAAAAAATAAGCCTTAAATAATCTAAAACAAACACCCCTAAACTAGGCCAAAGGCCCTTTAATAAGTATGTGTTTAGATGAGTTTGACTGCAGCTAACAATTCCCAGTATTTAATTTATTATTTACCGTCTATAAGTATGGAAATTTTGCTTGGAATCAAGCAAACTGAGGATGTTCGAAATGAAATTTTATGTTATTTTTCTAGCAAAGCAACGTAGGAAGTCGACAAGACAATAATAAATATGCATTGATTTGATGTGGTTCACTTGTCAAATCAAATACCTTTGTTTGTATTTTGTTATATTTTTGAAGTACGAATTATTAATATTATTTTAGGTCTATTTTGACTTAAAAATTATGAGTGAAGTATTTGCAATTGGATTTATTTGACTATTTTTTCCTAGTCGACGACCTTTATAAGTTTACTAGCTTACATCTCGTTTTTAAATAAAATGATTAGAGTAAATTTTAAATATTTAGGAGACGTTTGATTCGTTGGAATGCTAAGAATTGGAATTGAAATCTTAAAGGATTTGGATTTTGAATTCCAATTCCTTAGAAGTGAGTTTGGTAAGGTTTTGGAATTCGAAGCCCTAATCTGTGTTCGACACCTACAGTCACCACAACCACCCAACACCGCCACCCCATAGTCACCACAACCATTGGTCGAAATCCACAGTCACCACAATCGCATGGTCGAAGCCCTAATATGTGACGGCCGAAGCCCTAATCTGTGTCATCAGAGGGAACGACGGTCATCGAAGGGAACGAAGATGGGTAGATCGAAGATGATGGGTAGAACGAAGCCCTAATCTGAAGACGGTGAAGACGAAGATGGGTGAAGACGAAGAAGACGAAGATGGGTGGAGACGATGAAGATGAAGATGGGAGGTTACCGGAGGTGAAGACGGGTGATGACGAAGATCGCCGGAGTGAAGACGGGTGAAGATGGCTGTTGATGGAAAGTGAATTCCATCCAAACTTGGATGGAATGTGAAATCCTCCATCTGATGGAATTTTTTCTCCATTTTGGAATCCTTTTCCATACCAAAAATTGAGCCAAACAAGGGAATTGGTTGGAATTAGATTCCAATTCCCTTGAATTCCTCTCGATTCCCTCCAACCAAACACCCCTTAATATCTTTTAGTTGATGTTTAATATTTATTATTTTTTAAACTAACTCGTGTATCACATAGGTATCTGATGTAGTTCCGTTATAAACACATAACTCCTGTTAGTAAGCAAAAAAGATTACCAAACACCCATACTGTGAAGTGGTTTGTAATCGCTGTGATATAAAGCATGTATTACATTCCTTTAACCCAGAAAATAGTGCAATAATTGGATGAGATCAGGCTGGATTATGAATGAATTTGTTTTTATGCAACATGACTTAGGAAATGAACTGAGTCTCCATATAAGTTCTTAAAGAAAGTGAAGTGTCAAAGGAGCATCTTAGAGGGCGTGCGAAAAGATGATCGCCCGGGGCTCATAGATTAGAGGGCCCCATGTTTTCTTGTGTTTGTATAATATCCATGATTTAACACTCTAAGCCTAGTTTAGTGAATCTATCTTAAGTTAATTAATGTAAACGCTAAGAATTTCTTAAAGATTTGAGATTAATACTCTAAGCAAAAATTATATATTCAATTGTCAAAATCTTTTGACCCACTACAACACAACACCCCTTTTTGTGTTCGACAAATCCATGAGAAAAGGTTGTTTCCCTTGTATTCCCATGAAATCGACCATGGATAAAAGCTTCGTGAAAAACCATTTCCCTCGGATTTCCCTCGATATTTCCGAAAAATCTATTGAAAATTTGCTTTTTGACTCAAATAAATAGGAAATCCGTTGAAAATTTTCCACCGAATTTGGTCGGTAGGAAATCTCTTTGTGATGTCTGATTCTCTAGTAACAACTGTTCCGGAAGAAATCACACAAAATCGTTTGTCCCTTTGGAATAAAGTCACACGGTTTAGGAAGAAGAAAGATTCACCATTCTAGAACCAAATATATCGAGGAGGAGTAGTCTTTCTCTTCAAGCACTTCTTGAGGGGGAGAAAAGCTATCGAGGAGGAGTATATAATTTTTGTTACTTATTTGTAACCCCTTTTTTGTTTTTAATGGTTTTTTTATTTATTTAGTGTTATTTCTTTAAAATCTAAAAAATCCAAAAACAATTCAAAAATTAAAAATACAAAAATATTTTTTTCCTTATAAAGTTATTTTATTATTTTGTATGTTGTTCAAAAAAAATACAAAAACATTTTTTCTTGTCTTATTTTTACTCTTATTTTATTTTTTCGTAAGCTATTTCCCTCTCCCACTTCTCCAAAAAATCGCAAAACGACCTACTGTTCGATTCTTCCTCTTCAGTTCATCATTTTGGTTGATTCTTCTTCCTCTGTGCTCGTTTTTCGTTGAATTATCTCAAGGTATGTTGGATTTCATCTTTAAATCATGATTAATAGGGTTTTTAATCGATTTTTGGTTCGGTTTAGTGGGTTTTTGACTGTCATTTCGTATTCTAGGGTTCTCGATGATCTACGGTTGTTTAAACTTGAAATTCATGTTGTTTATGTGTTTAGTATACCCAGTCGCACCTTGAAATTCATTTTGTAAATCATAGTTTTGATGTTTTGAATGCTTGTGTTATTTCATGAATCGTAAATTAGGGTTTTGATGCTTTGAATACTTGTGTTGTTTAACTAAATCACGAATTGGGTTTCTTATTCTGATCGCAAATTGTTGTTTTGATTCATTTTTGGTTCAATTGCAAATTGCAATCTCAAAGTGTGCTACTTCTGTGAATCGCAAATTAAGTTCTGATTTCAGCATCACAAATCTCAAAAACCAAGTTGAGTCCTTGGGTCACCAAGTTGATTCCTTGGAAATCACAAATTGCAAATTGCAATTATTTGTTTGATTCACACCAATCGCAAATTCGTTCTAAAGGGGCAATCGCAAATTCGTTCTAAAGGGCCAATCACAAATTGGTTAATCAAAGACAACCGCAATTTGTCTTTCCCTTGCATGAAAAGCTCATATTTCAAATTGCATCTAAACCACAAATCGCAAATTGCCTTTTACTTCCCAATCCCAAATTGATTCATTTCAACCGATCGCAAATCTTCTTAAAACACACAAATCACAAATTGCTCAATAGACGTGAATCACAATTTGTTTGAAGATTGGACAATCGCAATTCTCTTTCAAAAGGCAATCGTAAATCGTTTTTTTGTTAAATCACAAATTTGCATTTTCAACACCTATCACAAATTGTTGTTCATTGCCAATCACAAATCATTGTTGAATTACCAATCACAAATTGCTGATAAAATGCCAATCACAAATCACGTGACAAATGTCGAATCCAATTGCAAATTGGGACTTTAAAACCAAAAACACAAATTTTTTTTTTATAAGTGTTAAATCTCATTGTCTACACTCACAACACTTGCACTAATATGTTTCAACTGTGAATTAAAATTCCGTGTCACATATTACGCTTAATAACTAACTGTTTCTGTTTCCGCTACCTGCTTTCAACATGCAGAATTTTTGAAATGCCGGTTGAATCACAACCAACTCTTGTACCAAGTGACCAAATCTACCCTGAATCCAAATACCTCCCACTCCTACCAAATAACCACCAATACGACCCTGAAATCTCAATCTGCCATTATCCTATCCTGATTGAAATCCTTCAGAACCACCCTTTATGGCCAGCATTTAACCTCAATGTATCTGTGCCAGAAGTCTATTTGCAACAGTTCTTCGGAACCCTCAAACTTGTTACCAGAAGAAACCTAGAACGCTTTCATGCCACAATCGCTAATAGAACGGTTTCATTTTCCTGCGTAAGACTTAGACAAATCCTTCAACTACCTGCAGCTGACTCAGTCCCAGGAAAAACAACCTTTGATGACATTCCAACTGAATCCCAAATCTGCAACGACATCAAGAGTCTAGGATATACCGATGCCTCTCTATCCAAGATACCTTCGTTCAAGAGGCCAAAACTAGCACAACCTTGGTCTACCTTATTTGTATTGGTGAACAAGTGCCTCTCAGCAAAGCACACAGGCTTAGAAAGCTGCAGCACGCAGTTCATGCCCATCTTCCATGCCATTGCTTTTAATCATCACATTGATTTCAGTGGCATCTTCTGGAAAGAGTTTAAGGAGATTGTAGAACACAAAGGATCGAAGAAGAGGACCTTTCTCCCTTACATGCGGTTCATGTCTCTAATTGTCCGCTACTTTATGGACATATATGTTGATATCCCGGCGAGGCCATACTCAGAATTGGTAACCACAAAGATTCACGCTTTCACGCATAAAAAGAAAACACCTTCGGGCGTTGATGCTATGGTTATACCAGACTACTTGTTAAATCTTGCTGACCAAGATTCTGATGAGGTTAAGAAGTATAGGAGACAGCATAAATTGCCTTTTACGGCTCATCAAAACCAAGGAGATACACGGGTTAGTGAGGTCGAGTTTGTACCGGTTGGAGTACAGGTTGGAAAACAAGTTCGGGTTGTTGTTAATCGCCATACGGGTGTCTCAAGAGAACAACACAGTAAGAATTTTCACCGCACTAGTTCCCAAGAGATTGCACAATCAAAAGAGGCTGAACAACCTCCAAAAGAGGCAAAACAACCAACCATAGGGGCAGACCAGCCTAGAAAGAAAAGAATGAAAACCATGGCTAAAAGGCCAAGACAGTCTGCCTCTGTTGACAGTGATGATGTCATGACGGAGCTAGACGATGCCGTCGATGCAATAACTTCTAAAAGGGTTGAGGGAGATGTCCAAACCACTGAAAGTATCCGGGCAAGCCCCTTAGGAGGAGTAGGCACTGTTCCGTTCAGTGCCGAAGTAAAAGTTGTTGCATCTAGTCCAATAGCGCAACCGTCTAGCCCTCCCAACCACTCTGATGTCTCTCCACAGAAAGTAGTTTCACAATTACTCGGGGACCAACCACCTCTTCTATTGGTACCTCATCCGGAGGTTACTGATATTGAAACAAGCGAGTCACCTCCCCCGCTCACTACACTTCCTTTGTTCACTCAGAGTCTAGAGTTTGAGCCTATTTTTTCTGATTCTAATAGGACTCACAGTGTCGAGCACACACATCTTGGTGATGATGCCGGAACTTCCGTAGAGGATTCACCAAGTGCTGAACCTCAAGGATTGGAAGGAAATCCCGTCACTGCTATTGTCAAGCCAGTGGTGAACACGGGTTGCGGAGTAGAAATTCACTCGAATAAAATGCAAACGGGAAGCCTAAGTGGCCCCGGAGTTACAACCATTCCAGCTATGACATCCGAAGCACTTGCTTCATATCATGAACAATTGCTAAAGGAAGTCAATACTGCCATTAAGTCCTCTTTGAATGACAAAGGGAAAGCTCGGATAACCGAGCCTATCCCCCCTACATCACCACCCCGCCAGAAGCAACTTCACTATACACCTTCCCGCCCAACTCCTACCACTCAACCTACCGTTTCAATCTCCGAAGAACCCCTTGATCTCTTGGTGGCCAGTGTGACTTCTCTAACGGATGTTGTCTCTGGTTTAACCAAATCAGTTCAACAGATTGAACCTTTAAAGCAAGAAGTCAGAGATATGCGAAAAGATATCCATGTTCTATCAAACAAAGTAGATCTACTGATTGCTTCGAATCGCAAGCTTAAGGAAAAAAACTACTAAGCTGCTGTGTTCAAGTTTCTGCAACTCTTTTGAGTTCACACGATGATCCTGAAGATCCAGATCACCTTGAGGGGAGAAACGGCAGCAAACTGCCGAACCATCTATTATACATGTTGCTAAGCCTACCAAAACCACCACTCAGCCTTCCCAAACCAAACAAACCACAACTGCCATAACCTCCCAAACCATTCTGAAACCATCCCTGAAACCCTTGTAGCCATTCATAATTTCTTATAACCATTCCCATTACCTCTCCACTACCCATAGTCACCCCTATCTCACCTGAATCGACCTCTAAAAGGGGAAGTGGTAAGAACAAATTCTGTATGTGACTCTGAAAGAAAATCAATTATTGAACATTGAATTGGTAAGAACAAAGAATCGGGAGGAGGTGGCCAGATGGTTTGACTTTGATCAAGAGGAACAAGAGGAAGTGAATGTTTCAGTGGAAGCCGTGGCTCAAGCTCAACCTATGAAACATAGATCTAGCATCAGTCCAAGAGGGCAGATCCCGAAACAAGATCCATATGTAACAAATGGTTTTGGTCGGTTATTGTTTTGCTGCGCATTGCCTTGTGAGTTTTTGTCCGATGTATAATTAAACAAGCCACCTATAGTAACGCCGTTTTAATTTCGTAAATTCATTTCTTTGTACAAATGTTCTCATGCATTTTCATTTGAAAGACCAAGTATGCGAAAGAAATTGATAAATAAAAAGAATAGAATGATGGAATTATTGAAATAAAAGAATAGAATGATGAAATAACCAAAATTTTCTAACTTATAGGAATCGTTATGGTCTCCTTCACTTCACAGTTCACACCTATATGATCTCACGTTCTCTCACTCATTTTCTGCATGAAAACAAACTACTTTTTTAGAGTAGAGGGTTTGAACTTTTGATAGAAAACTTGTAAACAAGTTAAAATCACCTATAAATTGTTGTATTCTATCTAAAATGGTTATTAGGCTTTGTGCTTTGCTTACATGGCATCATTCCAGCGTCCCTAATTTTGCATTCAATACAATCGGGAGGCCGACTTCAATAGTTCAATGAGGGTGAGTGATTAAACTTATTGGTGCCCACTTCAACGAGGGGCCGTTTAAAATTCTGCGTTTCATTCCTTCAATCAATGTATTCAATTAATGAGAATGAAGGTGAGTTACATTGATTTTCCATTCAACTCATATGGCGTGGTTTGTGGTTCGTTTAATGATATCTCTCTTCTCATTCAATAGACTAGGAATGAGGGCCGACGATTGAATTTCTTGATGCTACATTATTGTGGTTTATGATTGCGTAAATGTAATAGCTTTCTTCAAGCTCTATAAATTGTTTCTTGTTCGTGCCTGTTCTATTCAAATGAAGCAATGAAGATTGGTTCAAGGGGAGTTCATTTTGTCTCAGTTTTCTCAGATTTTTGTTAAGGAGGATGAAATAGCTGATGTGTCATCCAAATTAGTTATTTAATTTCAATTGAGACTATTTAGAACAATGTATTGTCGTTAAGTCAATTGAAATCACCTACCTGAACTGTTTTCTTCTGTATGAAGTTTTCGAGGATGATAATTCGGCCGGACTATCATTTTTCATTGTCGGTCTTCCCCGTACTAGCAACAAAATTGATGAAGCTAATGGGTTAAAAGGTATTCATGTTCTGCTTTATATGTATCTGTGATTTTGTCTCATATAACGAGGGCATTTATTTTATTTTGTAATCTGTTAGTTTTGGTTGATTCTAACTAACGTGATCTGTGAAAGAAAACTAATTTTGGGGTAATTAGCTTCTTATTTGTTGTTCATACTTGACAGGTTTGGAAATGCACACCACTTGCTTGATGAATTGTTTTAACAAACTGGTAAGAGTGGTTATGAGCAAGGTGAAGCTATAATTCCTCTGTTTAATTCTGTTTCTAACTACTTTGATGATGTTTTTTTATTGTATGTGCAACTCAGCATATTTAGGTATCATATGGGAGACTAAGTTTACAATGTAAAATTAGATTAACATGTTACCTAAATACTTTGCTTACATAAAAGCCACTAAATATGGTGATGTGTCTTTATTCTATTATGCAACACCATTTGGGGAATAAGAATGAGGATCAATGATTTTCCAGAATTATATACTGCGCAATGCCATCCATATTCATTTAATGATCATATAAACTTTCTGACACAACATTTCAATCACTCTGGTTGATTAATAATTAGATGGTGCAGTATGCACACTCTGTTAATGTGTTTTGTACTTCTAATATTTTCACCTCATTTCACTTTAGCCATGATTGTACTGAAAATTATGTTACATGACTTGACGATGATTAATTCAATCATTGTTGTAGGTTTAATATTCGAGCCATGTGCCATATTGGTGGTGGTTTGCTACAAACCCCTAAATGTGGTATATTTGAGACGGTAACTGTTAATAAGTATGGATGCTGAGGTGGCTATCTTTTTGTCATCTAAATTCCGGTCAGTGGAGGAGTGAGAAGGCTGTTGTCTTTACAAAGTTTGTTGAAAGAATCATGGGTCTTAGTGTGGTTTGCAGCATGGTAAAACAATAAAGTTCTGTTTAGAGATCATGGTTGTTGCTATTTAGTATAGTAAACTGTTTTACGGTTCTGTTGATGTCAAACCAAAGCAGAAGCAGGCTATGAATGTGATGCAGTCAAACTTTTGCATAATTGCATAGATAAAATTTGTGATTAAAGTCAGTGCCTGTGTATTACTATCCTAAGTTTTTATCCAATGTGATTATGTTTTTCAATATGGGTTGAGAAGAGATTGGCATGCATTTATGAGACAAAATGTAGTTTTGTTCTGTGAATGAATAAAATATGACTGTTCATTAAAAAATTAGATTAAACATGGTTAGTTTTTTCATAACATGAACAACTTGAGTGATTACTAAAGTTCACTTACTAATCAACTTATTATTATTTTCAAATTTTGTAGACTTATTTCTTAATCATCTATGTTAGTAGAATCTTGCACAAAGAGAGGTTAAGTTGACTCATTTTACATGTTTACGTCTCCATTACTTTTTATGATTGATTTCTTTACTCGGTTACCTGTGATAACTATATCCGTGGGGAAAAAGCAAAGAGACGCGTCTCTAAATTAATATTTACTTTAGTTGTTTTTTACATAACCCTATTTCTACACAAGACTTGTTCCAATTTTAGAAGTGATTAATATGATTACTCTTTTATGATACTCATGAAACCATGCAAATATCTTCCGGATGTTGCTTAATAAAATGACTGTATACTCACCTGTCTTGTGATAGAAGATTTTTTGTAAGCGAATCACAATCTATTTCACTTTTCTTTTAACGTGGTGGCAAGTATTCATGCTTTATATCGTTTATTCGTTTTCCTCGTGTGATTATATCTACTCCATTTTTCACGATGGTTCTCAGATTGTAATACCATTCAAGCTTGAATTGAGTCAGTTTCTAATTGTGAATGAGAACTAACTTGAAACACAATGCCTCATCTCAACATCGTCATTGATAATTATTTAGTATGTCACATTTGAAGCACGTTTTAAAACCCGGGTCGACCTGGCCGGTCGAACCGGTTGACCCGGGACCCGGCCACAAGAGCGGGTCAACGTATATCGATTTTTTGGCATTTTGCGGCCCGGAGTGACCCGGCCTGTTTAGCGGTCGAACCGGTTGACCCGGTCAATTTCAACCCGGTTTGACCCGGTCTTATATTAATTGATTTTATTATTTTTTTATTTTAATCATAAAATTTGTTTTTAAATAAAGTAATTTGGTATTATAATCTTAGTTTACTATTAGTCTTTTACATACGGTTATATTTTTTGTTTTTACATAAACTTAGGAAACTCAAGTGGTTATGTTTTTGTTGATGATGATGATGAAGAAGTTGGGGATGATAGTGAATTTCATATACTAAGTGATTGTGAGTTTAATGCGTTACTTGTTTTTTTATTTTTTGCACTTTATATATATGTATACACACACACATATATATACATATATAAATAAATAAATAAAACTAGAAACCGGGTTGACCCGTGACCCGGTGAGGAGACCGGGTCAACAAAAAAACCGGTTTTTAAAACATTGCAAAAAGGTACTTGGATACAAACTCTCCCCTTACATTTTCTGGGTAATTTGCAAGCACTTCTTTCTACCTGAAATATCTATCATGGGAAATGATATATACAGTTAACTGCACCTAACTTAGATGTAGTTATACTTACATACCACTTAAACAAAGGGTATTTTAATCATTTAAATGTTTTAATGATTTAAGTGGTATACTGCACCAAAATCCTTGTAAATATCAAAAGTAGTTGTTGACTTCAACTTCCATTGATCTGATATAATCATTAATGTCCCCATACTGCCGCTATGTTGAGTTTTTTAATTTTTTTAGAGTGGAAAGCAAATTTATCTAAACGATGTGCTTGAGTTGGATTTAAAGTGGGAGTTCAGGCTTATTTTAATTCTAAAATTTTCGGCTCCATTCCTTTCCTCCTAGTTAAACTCGACGACAGACGATTAAACCTACGAATCCTCCCCGTTAAACTCGAGAACAGACGATTAAACCTACACAGCTTTCAATAGTTGTGATCATGGTGATTGTCACTGAACCCTTTTCACAAGGGTGCTCTTCATCTTCTTCCTCAACTCTTCATCATCATCATCATCATCGATACGATGTATTTCTAAGCTTCAGAGGTGTTGACACTCGTAATAGCTTCACCGATCACCTATACAACGCTCTTGTGGATGCTGGTATCACCACGTTTTTGGACGATGAAGAGATTCCAACGGGAGAAGAACTGAAACCGGAATTGGAGAGTGCGATTAAAGCATCTAGGGCTTCTATTATCGTTTTGTCCGAAAATTACGCTTTTTCAACTTGGTGCCTTGAAGAACTGCTGTTAATACTTGATCGACATAAGAACTTTAACCAAACTGTCATCCCAATTTTCTATCATGTGGAGCCCACCCATGTGAAGAAACAACAAAGCACCTTCGGAGATGCAATGGTACACCATGAACAGAGGATGGAGAAAGAAACGAATGCAGAGAAAAGAAGTGAATTGGGGGAAAAGATAGAGTTATGGAGGAGGGCACTTACACAAGTTGCAGATCTAAAGGGAAAAGATGTAAACAACAGGTAATCACTTCCTTCAAATTGCAATATTATCTCTATTCTCTCCCTATTATGTGTTTCAACATCTTTATTCAGCAATATTAAAACAAGTCTGTTGTCTGTTTCATATATACATGTATGTTTAATCAGAGCAACCAAGCTCAATCTAATATTTAACAGGGAAACAGTAGGTGCCGTTAAACACACATAACACTTGTTGAGTCAACGTGTTGAGTCGTTGACTGTACATATCATTTCTTCATATTTAATTATGTGATTTCAGTAGTTAACTTATTTAGATATGTGGTTAAAAAAGCAAATTTCTCATCCAAAACATATTAAATTAAAAGGTAAAATTTGCCACAAATATTTTGGAAGGAACAACAATACATGGAATTACCATCTAAAACATATCAACAAGGCAAATTGGTCACCTATCTTTTCAAAGAACTACTGTTTGCCACCAAACAAACATGCCTTGAGTTAGATTTTACTTTCAAAAGATTAGTGGTACATTTGCTCTTTTCTAATATAATGGATTATAAATTTTCTCTTCAACATAGATATATTAACCATTTGATCATTCTAATATGTTATCACTTAGCCTTTTAGAATAAAATGTTACGAAGTAGATTTAACTTTTGAATAAATAGCGTGAAATACGTATTTTAATCACTACTCAACAGCTTGTGCTTCCAATTAAATAAAAGATATCCTCTTATTAACTAAGTTAAAGTTTGCCCACATTCTTGCAAAATGACACCAATATCTACATTTGATGGTGCTGTTAAAACATCATGAAATGTTGTGGTCATTGAGTAAAAGTTGTATGCATTGGTGGCTCCCATTCCATTACTAGTAATAGTAATAAAATAAAGAGTTAATCATAGTTGTCAACTAGTGACCCCACTCGTGACTCGAAATTCTATATTCTGACTCGTGACTTGGCTCGTAAAAGTCACGACACTAAAATAAATATGTTGTTTGGTTTATAATTAAAAATTTAGAACAGTGTTGGTTTTTCAACATAAGGCCAGCTCTTGGGTTTAGTGCAAAAATTAAAAACAAGGCCAGTTCTTAGGTATAGTACAATAGTGGGATACAACAATAAATGCAATTAATGGCCTTGGTAAATGGGGATATTTATTAGGGGCCTAATAAGAAAGGAAGAGTCGCAGCAATTCTAGTCTGCAATCGAGAGATAAATAGGCAGATATAGAAATCAAACGTTCATCTTCTTTTTTGGCACAAAAAAGGTTCTACTTTGTGTACATTTATCAGATTTGTCATATCTTTATGCTGGAAATTTGCTTCATAGATTTTTTGTGTTAAGAAGACCAGTAAGAACACATGACTACCGGAAGTTTGCTTCATTCTTCGACTCGGCTGAGTCTCGAGTTGACTCGACTCGGACCGAGTCGTCTCAAAATCCCGAGTCAATTACCGAGTCATGTACCGAGTTGGCTCGTTTTGTGCATTTTTTTACTCGACTCGTACGAGTTTAACAATTAGTTAATTAATTAAAGCTCGTTATTTAGTAAGGGTAACATTGTCAATTTACCTTGATTTAACAGAGATGACGAACGGCCAGCGTTACAAAGGACCAAACGCGCAACAAAATTGATCATAAAGGACCATCCTTACCACTTTTAAAGTTAAAGGATTAAAGTGATAGAAATGCGATAGTTAAAGCCTTTTAACAATTTACCCAGGGGTCTTTTTATTTAATTTAAGTAAGCTCACTTAAAGATTTAATTTAAACCAAGGTTTAACTTTTATAAAATTTAAAGATTAAATTGCAGCCACTCATATACAGATTATATATACAATATAAGAGTTTTATTTTTAACATATTATATATATAATATAAAAATATATATATAATTTTAATGTCGTGACTCTTACAAGTAAAGTCACGAGTTGAGTCACAAGTTAGAATTTAAGATTTCGAGTCACAAGTTGACAACTATGGTTAAAGGACCATTGAGACAATTAACTCTATACTAAAGGGTTTAGACTCCCTTTGTAGTATCATTCCAACCATTTTTATTTATGACCAAAAAGTGCCCTTTTTCTAATTACTATTGACCCAAAATTCAAGCTAGTGTTTTTGCCAATATATATTATATAATATTGCTGATGGGATTAATTTGGGTTTAAAAGTTTATATGTTAAATGTCAAGCTATTGGAATATTTTTTTAAAAATTAGTAAACAGCTAATTTTTGCAGACATAGCATCATATAGCATAGACAGACATAATTAAAAACATTAGTAAAATTTTACATAAATGGTTTGGATATATGAATTATCATATCTTTGGATCAAGTTGTTAAATTCTTACAACAACATAGTTAGTTCGCTTGTTGCTGCGAATTATAAAAATTTCATTCTTTCGTCCCTGTAATTGCAAGAGTTAAATAACGTTTAAAAAATCATTTCGATAGCTAAAAAAATAAAAGATACTACAATATATATTGATTTGTTTGTGTTCGACAATATTGGAGAGGGAGGAATCGATCATGGGTATATGATTTAGGCATGTTAGTAAACAAAGTATGAAATAACACAGGGAATACACAATGAAATCGAAATCTTATATGAACTTGGATTGCCTTTAGAAATCACAGAATTACATGTATATATAGTTGGTGGTGGCAGCAGTTTCTTGGTGGTTGCCGGCGTAACTGCCGGCGGTGGTTACTGGTGGTGGCAGCCGTCACTGGTCCCCGCCAAAAACCAACATATACACTTTATGTTTATACAATAATAATTACATAATAATAAACTATAGTCTTAAGTATTAATAAGTAACATATGATTAGATAATTAAGTCTAACATTCACCCCCTAATTATCATATCAATGTTTGTCAATCTTCAAGGTCTTCAAGTTATGATGATGAAGTCACCATCCACCTCTTGGTCTTCAATATCTCCGTTTGTATAGTAGTTCACGATGCTAGGATCTTTGTTTTCCTCTTCATTTCTTGCATAGTCTTCTTCAGCCTCACGAACTCCCGTGAACCCGAGGTCACCTTGACAAGTGTTACCAACAAATCCATGGTCACGCAGACCAACTTCAACCGAGTCCGTCTCTTGGCTTGTCTTCTTCGAACAATACACGTAAAAGTCTTGAGGAACTATTAAGTAACGATTGTATACATCTTGAAAAGCTTCTCCGTAGCCATCAGGCTATCCAAAATACATAGCCATTTTGTTCCATCTTTCTTCTCTTGTAATTGATTCATGACCTCCACAACTTGCTATGAGTTTGTACAAATCAAACAAGCAGATATCTATACCATCGAGGTTTGGTGGCAAAGAGAGTTCGATTCTATTCTTCATTTCATGGAACCATTCTATTGCATCTTGAAATTTCTTGCCAAACAAACTTCTATTCTTACCAACAATTCGATCATCA
>JAUEJL010083405.1:0-15010 GCA_032274825.1 Drosophyllum lusitanicum
TAAAATTTATATCAAAACGTAGATAAAAATGAGACGGTCACAAATATATAATTATTTTTTCTCTAAACAAAATATATTACAGGTTATTAAACATAACTTATAAACAACCTATAATTAATTACATTAATATTCAATTTTTATAAAAACCCCCTCTCAATTTTCATCTAACCCTCTCCCAATTGGTTTAAATTTGAATTTAATTTTACAGTTTCTTCACTTTCTACCAATCACACCTTACCATTTATCCATGTCACATTTACGGTCATCAATTACGTCATCATTGTTTGCTATATTAGATTTTCTCTCTGCTCTGTCAACCATATATATTAAATTAGAAATATGAAAATGATGTCGGGTTGCAATTGAGGCTCATCTGTTTAGCACCGCTGCCTTTAAACAACCAGCACCGCCAACGCCGCCTTCAAACCACTACTAATGCCGTCAACTTCAAACGATCACTATCAAAAGGTTTTAGCCCAGTGGTAAATGCTTTGGCACTTTGGTGTGACCTAAGGTAAATAGTTCGAGTTCCGTCGTGGACAAAAAGGTGTAGATTTAGAAAATCTGTAGAATTAGGAGTAGATTAGAGTGTGAGTGTATTCTGCTGTTAAAAAAAACTTCAAACGATCACCGCCGCCTCCTTCTAGATGAACCCATGGGATGAACATCTTGTCTAAATCCGATTTATGGTTCAAACCACCGCCATTACTGCTTTCAAACTACCACCGTCGCCTTCATCTCTAGATTTGCGAGTTGGTTTGGATTTTGGTTGAAATTGGTTTCCATGTACATCTTCATTTAGGTTGAAGTTTGATTCTAAGTTTCAAAGTTGGAGTTTTTGTTCTTACTGATTAAGGTTTCAAAGTTGGGGTTTTTGTTCATGGTTCATAATGTTCCCGAGTTATGTTTTTAGATTCGTTCATGCTTCAAATTTCCTATTCTAGATTTGTTCAATTTCATATTTTTTTCATCTTCATCTTCATTGGGTTCAAGTTTGATTTAGATTTTTAACATGTTCGATTAGGATTTCTAGATTTTGATTGTTCTTCATCTTGTTGAGACCGTTGTTCTTCATATCGTTGTTCATATTTATTGAGATAATTGTTTAACATTTTGTCTGGATATGCAAATCTCTCTAACACAATGTAGATTTTAGTGGGGTTTGAATGTTCTTGGATTTTAAGATTTAAAAAGAACATAAATGATGGACATAATAATCAAAAAATAAAAAATTAGGAAAAAAGTATGAAATGGCATTTAACTTGTTAACCAGGTTAAAAAATGTATACAATGTAAGTTAGAAGAAAGTTTGTTACATTGTTTTTAGGATTTTAAATTTCGTTATATACGATGATAACTTGGTCAAAGTTTATTGTATTTTAATAAAGTTTATCATATTTTTTAATAACATTTTATTATGTTTTCTCTTCAATAGTTACCCATTTTTTTTCTTAAATGGTGGTTTACGAAAAACTGATAGAGGTTTTATATAAATATAAATAGGTAATTACTAAATAGATTATTATAATTAATTAAATTTAATAATTAAACATTATCATAACGAAATTTGAATTTGGAATGGATAATTAAACATTATCTTAAAAGAATTAAAATTTGAAATGGATAATTACTAAATAGGTTTATTTATCCTCTAAATCTAATCATAAATCTATAACTTATGTTAAATACCGGACTTAAATTAATTACTAAATAGGTCAATGATTGTTAAACAGTAATCATAATTAATTATATTTAATATTTAAAAAATGGTGTAGATAATTACTGAATATGTTTATGATAATTAATTAAATTTAATAATTAATATCTCAAAAAAAATTAAAATTTGAAATGGTTATTGATACAGAAATATATAAAATCTGGAATAGATAAACTACTAAATACGTATCATCCTATATATATAGGGTAAGGATCCAATGAAAACAGTTCTTAAAATAGGAACGCTAGGAACATTGCATCTAGTGTATGAAATCACTGCATCCATCTTAAAATCATTGCATCATATCTAAAAAATATAGAGTTCTCTTAAAACTAGTCCATCATGTGCGAATTAATCGGTGGATTCTCATTTAGGAACCAATACATTTTATATAAAAACCACTGCATCTAGTATAAAATCACTGCATATTGTCTAAAAACACTGCATCTTATACACATAATAATAATAATAATATAAAAGTAAACAAAATTTGAGTTTTTGGAAGCTTGCGAAATTCTAAAAATTAATTTGTTTTCCTTGCCAAAATTGACTTTTTTGTACATACAATTTTTTTGATGAAATCGTTCGCTGCCTGCGAACCTTCGCAGGCGATCCTATATATATATATATATATATGTGTGTGTGTGTGTGTAGGATCAAATAAGAACACTTCCTAATGTGAGAAATATATATATATATATATACATATATAATAAAGGGTTTAGTTCACGAAAATGTATCCAACTTGTCATCTTTTGCTATTGTGTGTATCAAACTTGCAAACTTACCATTTAATGTATTGATGTTTTGAAACTTACCAATTAATGTATCATGTAACCTATATAGCAGGTAACCGGTAAATCTTTTTATTTTCATTTAAATTTAATCCACATCATCAATTAATTTCCAGAATATTATTTCATGTATTGATATTCATCTTCATCTTCTATCTTCAAGAACATTCATCAATATCTTCTTGATAGACACAAAAGAACAAGAACATATCAAAAAAAAAATCAAACCTATGCAAACGAATGATTCAAGCAACCAGACCATAACCTAATTGCGTAAATGAAAAATCAAAATCAGAAAAACAAAACGTGAATATATTAACAATCGATCAAAACCGAATCAAAACCCAAAAATCGAAATATACTCTAACCTAAAATCGCAAGATGAAAGAACTAAAGTAAACTCTAACTTGAAATTGCAATCAAATATGAAGATACTAACAATCAAACATACGTATACAAGAATCGAACCCACAGATCTAAACAAACCACAGATAAATCGAAATAAACTCGAACCCACAGATCTGAACAATCCACTAGCTCGGTTCTGAAACTCAAGAACCGAAACCCTAAATTGCAAACACAACTGAAATCACACCTTTGAATAAGTAAAGATGAATACCTTTCCTTGAATCAGTGAACCCTAACTTGATGAAGTCGATGAACACAAACCATATGGAATGCAGATCTCGTTTGAACTGCAGATGATGATGATGATGATGAAACCAAAAGTAGATGAAACCCAGAGCAATGAGGATATAAATCCCAAATCTTAATTTTAGAAATCGTAGATGATGAAGAACAGGTGTATATCTTATTAATCGAAAAATTGAAGCCTTCAACCTAACCTTTTTGTGCTTCCGATGTTGTAAAAAAGTTTCAAAGATGATGGTGTAAGAGGTGAAGATCGATGGTGTAACAGATGTATATCCCCTCGATAAAGATGAAACCCTTAAATTCAACTGTATGCCCCTTACTCTTAATTGTTATTATTTTATTTATTATTATTTCTAGTAATTTTTAATCAAGAAAATCTATATCACTTGCCATGTCATGTAAACCGGTGCCACATCAACATGTGACCTGTTGTATCAGGTTAAATACACTAATTGGTAACTTTCAAATCTTCAATACATTAAATGGTAAGTTTAGAAGTTCAGTACACACAATAGCAAAATGTGACAAGTTGAATACATTTTCGGGAACTAAACCCTATAATAAATTAGTAAAATTTGATTTAACTTAATTAAAAGGTTAAGATTTAGAATTAACGAAACAAGTAAGGGAAATTTTATCAAGTGGGAGACACTTGACAATCTTTTATCGATTGTTTTTTCTTGTTTGTATTTATCTTAGCTAACGTACGTACCCTAGATTCAAGATTGATTTAATTCTTGATAATATAAATTAACCCCTAGATTCTAGGACTCACCATTCTTATAAATACCCTTTTAATTCAAACCAACGTACCCATTATATGCATTCGATCATTACCCTTGCTAGCTTCCGATTTTTAACCATGAAGACCTCTTCACTATTTCTTCTTCTTCTTCTTCCTTTGCTACCTCTCTTAGCCTCATGTGTCGTTGACACCAAGGTACGTATATAATACACACACTCAATACTTACTATATATATATGTGAGTGCGCGCTCACGCGTGCGCACGCTCTTTCTACTTCTTTCTTTCTTGTGTCAATTTAACATAACGACATTTAAGACTTGAATTCTCGTTGCCAATAGCAACGATTTGGGACGGACATTAATGACGACTGTTTATTGTTGTTATTTTTTATTAATTATGCAAAGTCTATAAACTCGAAAACTGTTTGTTACAAGTGGTTGTAGTTGTTTATCGCATGAGTTTAATTGGTTCGGTTATTATTGACAGGTTTACGTAGTTTACTTACGACACAATGATGAGAATGGAAAGAAAACATTACAAGAGATTGAAGAAAGTCATGTTTCTTACCTATTATCAGTCAAAAAGTATGAAAAAGAAGTAAGATCTTGCCTCCTTTATAGTTATAAGCATAGCATCAACGGCTTTGCCGCCCTGCTCACCGCCGACGAGGCCTCTCAACTCTCCGGTAAACCAACACTACCCAATTGGCCAATTTGTATATCATGTGAATTGTGAAGTATATATTGACTTTGTCACTATCTGCTAGTGATATATCGCTTAATTAATACCGTACGTCGTAAATTACATAAAGGATTATATATTACATATATACGTACATCTGCTTTAAAAAAGCCCGGCCACCATGTATGTATGTCCCTTATCAGCCTATATATCTTTCTGCAACCAAAAGAAATTATCATGTGAATTATTCGGTTAATTTGTCACTATATATAGTATTCACCAATGATCGAGAAGCCCAGCCCGTACGTATAGGAAAATAATTAATTTAATTGTTTTTAGATAAATATTTCCTTTTGGTTTTGTTATTTTATAATTTTTCACTTTTAGGATAGGATGATTTACTTTATAGAACAAGAATCTTTTAAAGTAACTATCATGATTGAGTCCAGATTGATTCTCGTAATTAATAAATAATGTTAGCCTATGAGTTAGAGATGAAATTTATGGTTGAAGTTAATATATAAATAATATTAGCCTATGATCGAGAGTCCAGATTGATTCTCGTAATTAATAAATAATATTAGCCTATGAGTTAGAGATGAAATTTATGGTTGAAGTTAATTTATGGTTGAAGTTAATATATAAATAATATTAGCCTATGATCGAGAGTCCAGATTGATTCTCGTAATTAATTAATAATATTAGCCTATGAGTTAGAGATGAAATTTATGGTTGAATATATAGATAAAGATTTGACATACGGTCAATATGTTATTTACCATCTTCATGCATGTTGGCTATAAAATTAGTCGACAGAGACATTTAAGTTAGCAATTTTACACACTTAATTTTAACCACCTAATTAAAGCCTAATGATAATGAGATATATAACCAGCACTAGCTTAATTCTACCAAATCTAAGCTATAAAGTATCTATATATGATCTCTCTCTCTTAATTCACTTTATTTATATATATATCTATAATGAGTAATTGTATGTATATATATAGATATGGAGGAGGTGGTGAAGGTGATTCCAAGCCATGAAAGGGAGTATTCATTGCATACCACAAGATCATGGGAATTTGCAGGCTTGGATGAAGAATTGAAGCCAAACCATCTTGATAGACACGACTTGTTATTTAAATCTCAATATGGCAAAGATGTCATCGTTGGCATGATGGATAGCGGTATTCATTTTTCTTAATTTCTTACCATAAACCTTTTATAAAATAATATTATTCTACAATGATAAGTAGCTCCATCACATCATCATACATATATAGACACCCGCCCTACCTTGTTTTTTTCTTTTTTTTCTTTTTTTAAGAAAGACAGATTCCACTATAACGATAAGCATGCACCTTAACTACCAGCCTATATAATTAATGGATCCCACATTCATATATATATATATATCATTGTCACACACTCATATATAGAACCAAAGTACTCAAGTGTTTTACAAACACCCAATTTAATTAAGAAGAAAAAAAAAGATATATTCTTCAATTCGATGAAGCAAATTGCAGATGAATACGTTCTAGTACTACAAAATTAACGTTTGGATTGTTACTTTCTTGTTTAATTGGTTTTTTCTCACCTAGTTCGCCTCGTGGATTTACATCAAATTTTTATTGATTTACACCAAAAAGATATGTTTCTCTTGTTATTATTAACGTTCTCGTAGATTTAAGACTAAATTAGTGAATGAATACTTTGTTGTTAAAGAAAACAAAAGATTGAAAATATTATTTACTTAATATTATAGTATTGAGAACGTGAACATGTAAAGAAATTCTTGTATTGGTGAAGGGGTGTGGCCAGAATCAGAGAGCTTCAGTGATAAAGGAATGGGACCCATTCCAGTTTCTTGGAAAGGTATCTGCCAAACTGGACCCACTTTCAAAGCAACACACTGTAACAGGTCAGTCCACACTTTTCCTTTCATTCATTGTTTATTAATTAATAATTACTATTTCTAACTAGGTAAAGATAAATAGAAGAAAATAATCAAAATGAATTTAAGAAATCAGAAAAGAGGGTAAATAAGATCAAAAGGAAACTTTTTGAGGGTACAGTAAAAAGAGTGAAAAATAAATAAAATTGTAAGAAGATACTAACTATAATAATTAATAATTTTAGTAATTATAAGACCACTCACACTCATAATTAAATAACTATATATTAAGATATCAATTCTAAAAGTGAATAACAAGCCCATTACAAGTGCTTAATAGGCTAATAGTTTAACATAAGCTGTGAAAAGTTTAGCTATAAATCTCTTAATCAGACCTCAAAAAATTATATTTTTCAACATTAACAGATTTTCTTACTCAACTACGTACGTGTCAGGCCAGTATTATATATTAATCTTCCGCTTAGAAAACTACACCAAAAACAAACTCTTCAAATCAAATTTAATTTAAATAAACTAATATTTTACTATACACGGTAGTCAATATGTACGTATTTTGACATTGGCGGTGATTCTCTTTGAAAAATCGGTGGACACAAATTGACTAAAAAGCACAAGAAGGAGGAAGATAGTTCGTAAATCTACGAGTGATTTTAGGGTTAATTAAATTAGTGAGAAAATACCCACAATACCCTTTTAACAAAAATGTCGCATAAAAACTATTTTAATAATAAAATGGACCAATCAGTGTGCATGTAATACTTGGCACTTTGCAGGATGGTTTTTTATTTAATAGCATATATAGTACACATTCATACTAAACCTATTATTAAACTACGTACGTATTTTTGTTTATTTATAATAGAATTAGAACCCATAATATATTAGGATACAAATTCTTTTAATTGTCTGTTTCCTAGAATACAAATGTATGACCTAATAATGAAAAACCATTGGTGGTTACCTCCATTTGGCTGTTTCTTGGTGCCATCTCGTGAAGACGTGAACCGTCATTTCCATGTTTATATCTTTTGTCACCATGTTTGGTCTGGTCCCTCCCAGACCTCATCCTTCACCATATATTCATGTTTTTATCTCTGTCTACAATTTCTATGATAGATATAATATAAACAACATCTAATCATTCACCAAATAATTTCAATCTCATCACTCTTCAATAATGCAGTTTCTTTTCAAACTAAAGAAAAATGAAGGAAACCAATAAAAATTTTCACATTAATTTATCGTTTTAACACTCAAATTTATGGTAGCTTCTATTCATTCATTTTGCATTATAGCATGAAGAACATGTTAATCTTTCATTTGAAAAAAGAATCATCGAATTTCATCAATTGTATCCTTTCACTCTCGCATTTAAAGATTTGGTTTTAAATTTCATCAATTGTATACATGTTAATCTTTCATTTATGATTTTATCGCTTTCACACTCATTTCTTGGCCCTTTCTGCTCTTTCTTTTTGCATCATAACACGAGATACATTTCAATCTTTTATTTTAACATAAGCATCGCTGAATTTCATCAAGTATCATAATAAAGTATCAAACAAACAATGAGCAAAAAGAATGAGAATTTTTCAAAGTTAAAAATATTTGTCACAAACATTATGGCAGGAATTTAACTATCAAACAAACTATAACTACTTAACTTCAAGAATTTTACATTCATAACTGACAATTAGAATAGATATGAGAGAATAACTATACGTTGTATAAACATTACGGATGCAAAAAAGCAAGTCTGTTTAAAGTTAAAATATTAATAATAACAATAATAATAGGAATAACAAAAATAACTAAATTGACTATAGTGAATGTGATTCTTACAAAAACTATGTAATATGGCAGAAAACTAATAGGAGCTAGATATTACCTGAAAGGTTATGAAGCACGATATGGACATTTGAATACCACCAACGATAGCCGGTCTCCACGTGATATGGATGGGCATGGGACCCACACAGCCTCGACGGTTGGAGGCCGAGGTGTGCCCAACGTCTCAGCCCTTGGTGGGTTTTCCCATGGGACAGCCTTTGGTGGTGCACCACTTGCTCGGCTAGCGATCTACAAGGTTTGCTGGCCAGTACCAGGCAAAGGTAAAGAAGATGGGAACACATGTCTCTTTGAAGACATGCTAGCTGCTTTCGATGATGCCATTCATGATGGTGTTCATATTCTAAGCATTTCTATCGGGTCATCAAGTCCTATTGATTACACACAAGATGGTCTTGCTCTAGGAGCCCTTCAAGCAACCAAAAATAACATTTTGGTGGTTTGTAGCGGGGGTAACGAAGGTCCTACACCATCCACGGTGGTGAATACCGCCCCATGGATTTTCACGGTTGCTGCAAGTTCTATTGATCGTGCTTTTGTTGCCCCGGTTCAGCTAGGAAATGGCATAAAAGTGAAGGTTTGTATCTACACAGCTATATCAAAATCACCTAAACAAATATGTCAAACTAAAAAGTCAAATTTCTCTTTTTCACTAACAGGGACAATCAGCAACTCCATACAAACTACCACAGAGGAAAATGTATCAACTTGTTTACGCTGCAGAGGTTGTGAATGCAGATGTACCTAAAACATACATAGCAGGGTAATTCACTTAAATTTAGTTTGCACAACAGAAAAACACATTATGAGAATAAAATGATGAATCTTGAAATTAATTATGCAGACAATGTTTACCTGGTTCTTTATCCCCTGAAAAAGCAAAGGGCAAGATTGTCTTTTGCTTGCGAGGGAATGGGACAAGAGTCGGAAAAGGGATGGAGGTAAAGAGAGCAGGTGGCATCGGCTACATTTTAGGAAACGGCCCAGCTAACGGGGCTGAGTTAACTGTTGATGCTCATGTTCTTCCAGCAACTGCAGTTACATCAGATGATGCAATACGAATTCTTAATTATATAAATTCCACAAGCACCCGAACAGCCTATATTTACCCAGGAAGAACTATATTACAAGCTAAACCAGCTCCATCAATGGCTGCCTTCTCAAGCAGGGGCCCAAGTGGAATTTCGCCTGAGATTCTCAAGGTAAATGAGAACCAAAGAAACAAAACCCCAATTTGAGGGTTATTATAGTACTCTGATCCATAACTTTTGGTTTTTGGACAGCCTGATATTGCTGCACCAGGTTTAAATATATTGGCAGCCTGGACAGAAGGTAATTCTCCTACAAAGATAGAGACAGACCACCGTAGGGTAAAGTACAACCTACTTTCTGGAACTTCAATGGCTTGCCCTCATGTAGCAGCCGCAGCTGCATTGCTCAAAGCGATTCACCCTGACTGGAGCAGTGCCGCCATAAAATCAGCCCTTATAACCACTGGTACGACTTACACAGCACAAAACAATGTCTAATAATTTAGTGATTAATGTTTTTTTTGTTTCATTCACAGCTGGACTCGTAAATAATGCTGGGAAGAAAATAACCGATGCATCAGGCAATCAGGCAGATCCATTCCAGTTTGGGTCCGGTCATTTCAGACCTGAAAAGGCAGCCGATCCTGGACTCGTCTATGATGCTTCCTACAATGATTATCTGTTGTTTCTTTGCAATCATGGTGACTTAAGATCCAACCCGAATTTCAGATGCCCCAAAACGTCACCCTCGAGTCAAAATCTTAACTACCCATCTTTCAGTTTCCCAAAACTAGAAGGCAAAGTGACTGTTAAGAGAACGGTCACAAACGTTGGCGGTAAAGGAAGTGTTTACTTTGCAAGAGTAGAACCACCATTGGGAATCTCAGTTAAGGTGTCTCCACCTGTTTTGCACTTTAACCGTGTAGGCGAGAAGAAGAGTTTTGAGATAGCAGTGGAAGCAAATGGGAGGGTGGAAAAGGGCAAGTACTTGTTTGGGTGGCTCACTTGGAGTGACAACATCCATATTGTTCGTAGTCCAATTGCAGTATCTTTGATGTAGTGAAGTGTGTTCGTTTTAACAGATTACAAGTATCGATTAGAAAGTTCTTGGGAAACACAAGAACACAAAGATGAATATTTAAAGAACCAACATACGCACAAATACGAAATCAAGAAGTTGCAGATTACATTTTGTAGCGACTTTTCATTCTTTTTAAAATATTTGTTCATCATTTTAGGATTTTGTATTGATTAACAACAAAAACCTTACAACTATCTAAGGTACTTACACATACTACAAAGTCACATGGCATTCATTTTCATTCTTTTTAAAATATTTGTTCATTATTTTAGGATTTTGTATTGATTAACAACAATGACCTTACAACTATATCTAAGGTACTTGCCACATAATACAAAGTCACATGGCATTTCAGGATTATAATAAATCGTACGACCTTATGTAACTGCCAAAAGAAGGCTTCTTGTCAAAAGCTGATACAAAAAAACATGCAAAAACAACCTTTTCTAGCAAGTATTCAACCAAATGCTATAAGAACTGTGGCTATAGAGTGTCAATTATATATGTGCCAAACAATGCAAAAAATTGGTGCTTGATAGCTAGATTAAATAAACCTAGCTAGGACATTATGTGGTTGCATTACAATTTTCCTGAATAATAGAGCTCGGTTTTTGTTATCTGACAGTTGAATGAGCAAAAATAGTGTGTTCGAAGGTTTGACTTCAGACTAATCATACTTATAGTTATGTACTTACAATAAAGAACGTAATTCTCGATCATTAGTTCGCAATTTAATTTCCACAAGCACGAAATAAAATGCCTCCATTACATCATTCTGAACTTAAGGTTTGTCAATGGGATAAAACATGTTTCTTAATTTTAAATTCAAGCGAAAAAATTACAGTACAAATAACTTCAAACTTTGAATAACAAAGATAAATGAAGAAACATTAGCTAATAAGAATTTCAAACATCCAATCCCCATAGTTAAAAAGTAACATAAAAAAGATCACGACAGATTGAATATCAGGTTTCGTAGATGATAAGAAGAGTCAACATAGAGAGTACCGCCGGTCGCCGAAGCACACCGAGCCTTTTCCACTGATCGAAGATCAACTGGTGCGAGGCATGTTGCAATCCCCTTCTTAATAAATTACAAAGAGTGTATAACACCCACGTCCATCTATTTTCACCATGAATTTGAAGTTTAGAATTGAATCAGGTTTGACTAAGTCATCTAGATCAATGTTGAGTTTTGAATAAGTCCAATTCCACCAAGGTAATGTATTTCTATATACCTGATTTTTTTTATCAAAGTCTTATGTTTTAAAAAGGAATATACGGATTCTCTCTTTTTTTTGTTATATATACACGTACCGTATAAAAATTACAACTTTTTTGTATATTAAGACGTGTTTATATATTTTTTAAACTTATAATTAATTTAGTTATTGCAAACGAATGTTGCTCATCAAGTTGTAATTAATACTCGAGATAGATGTAAGTTTGCTATCAATAAAACAATTTTTTTGTTAGTTCAATCGAATTAAAGTTTTCCTAAAGTAGATGAAGTTGTAAACCATGTCATTAATATTGTAAATATAGATAGATATATTGAAACATTTATATTCATGTAGAGATCAAAACAATTTTTTGATTCTTGAAATTCTTCAATAATTGAAAAACAGTTTTCTAGAACTAAGTTTATTCTTTGTATAGAAGTTATATAATATTTTATTAATATATAATTATAAGTACACTTACACACATGCATTCATGTGATGTTCTTAATCTTATACATGCATAAGTGCAAGCAATTTATACACATGTATTTGTATATAGATTTCCATACACTTATAGAGTTGTCTTCAATAAAGTTCATGTAAAAAACATAGTTCTAAAATTTTAATATTCAATCACAAGTGATTCAGTATACAATCACAGGTGATTTACGAAAATGCAACTCCGCCCAAAATTTTAAAATACAATCTAGATCATTGATGTCATTAATCCAAAGGCTAAAATTAGTCCCTTAGGACTATGAATTAAGTATGGACTATATTGAACATTCTTCTACACTTATAAGAAACAATTTTATTATTCGGTACCAAGGCATTTCCTAACACCAAAATTTTTCTTTTTTATATTTTTCAATTTAAAATAAAATTATACACATCCGGCCAAATTCTAATATTCTATAATCTATACTACAAACATATTTACATATATAAACAGGTCAGCTATCCATAAATACATGTACTTGAAAAAAATACAAAAACATATGTGTATAAATGTATGTGTCTATTTGTACATGCACACACAAAAACACATTCATTTACATATATAACTATAAATCACTAATTAATATACGTATAGGAAAAACTTATATACATGTGATATGGCCTTATTTATATATATTATACGCGATATCTGGATATTTAAAGGTTGATATTTCACAAAAATTGGTTAAATGGTACTTAATTTATGTGTGTTTGTAAATATCAGGTTGCAAAAGAATAATGTCAAGAAGTTTGAGTGGAAAAGCTGGAAAAAAGATTCAAGATTTAAAGAAAAATTAAAAAGTCCAAAAATTGAAGAACGCGACGCGTTCATGTCAATAAACGAGACGGGTTGGTGTAGATAAGGTCTAACAAGTCGGGCGAACTTCACGCGACACGTCTTCAGCAGAATCCCAACTCTATATAAACACTTGTTCTGATCTAAAAAAGGGTTAGACATCATTCTTAATTAGCCGGCCCTAGGAGTTCCAGAGACATATATTCTTAGATCTAGATTGCTGTTGAGCTTGGATCTTGAAGATTTTTGCTTTTGGAAGTGAAGATTCGGAGTTTACATCATAGATCTACATTCGGTTAGCCATTACAATCATGTTTGGCTTACTTTATATGTTTTTCAGTTGCTGTAATATTCGAATTATGGGCTAAAAGTTCTGTAATCTCTACTTAGACAAGATGAACCTTTAATTTTTTAATAGATTTCATTGATTTGGATAACATGGAGTTATATATTTATTATGTTTAGCCTTTTGAAAGATCCATTCGTGTTAAGTTGCTGACATTATGCCAATTGCTAAGTATTTCATAGTTGAGATGACAATTCTATCTATGTTTGCTATAATCATGAGTTTCTATGACCATTAGGATTCATGACTATTGATTAAACAAATCTTATGGTTACGTTATAAAGAATTTAACTTTAATGTGATTGCAATTGTATGTGATGACCATTCAATGTTAATTGATTGATATTGTGACTAAAACAAATCAATAGATTTGGTTTAGCATAATACGAATTACTTGACTAATTATAGGGATAGTTAATGCCATAAACATTGGGTTAATATTTCTGTAATTATAGGGCTAGTAAGTCTGATCATGAGATTTAGCCATATTAGGAATCGGTATATAAGTACATGTTAATCCATTACATTTTCATTGAAATCTACTAAATTGAAAAGGGAATTCAAAGTCTAAGTGGAGATTCTTCATATTCTTAATAGTTTAAGTCTAAAAGTTGTTTGCTTTATTGTTTTCCTAGTTTTTAAATCATTGTTTCTTTTATTTTTAGGATTAAAGTTTGGGACTTGGTTTGATTTAGTTGAGTTAGAACATAAAAATCCCCCTTTTATTGTTTTTTAGTAGTTTAGTGCTAAATTAGTTTAATTATATCTAAAATCATATCCGTTCTCCTTGTGTTCGACACCCATGCTTTTGTTACTATACTATGATACGATTATGTTCTCTTGCCTATTTATATTATAGTCGTGCTAAATAATTCGGATTTTATAAATTCAAAACTGATAGGTAAAACACACATCAACATGTATTTGTATGTTGATGCCCATATGTTTAATAATTTATGTTATAAATGATAAATATAAAAAAATGATAAATATGAAAAAAATCGATTCTCAAAAATTCTCGAGATGTTTCTTTGGACCAAAGTTGTTATTTGTATATTTCTTTTTATAAAATAGACTTTCTCCAAAACCTAACTTTTTATATGGATATTTCGAGGGATTTTCCGAACTCGAAAATTGATTGGAAATCTCTTTGTAATTTATTTAAAAAAATTAGATTCAAATATGCTAGAAATACATAGGAATTGTCTGTAAAATGTTCTAAGAATAGAATTCCTGGTCTTGTCTGGTAATGGAAAAGGAAAAGGAAAAGGAAAAGGAAAAGGAAAAGCTGTAGTATCATATGTGAAAATAAGTGGAAAAAAAATAAAAGCACATAAAAAGGTTAGTATATACATATATATATACATATGCATACATTCATACATTTATATATAATCAACATAATACTAAAGTCCACTGATGACTGATACATCAAATTCATCAAAATTTCCTGAACAATTGAAAGATACATTGTGTACCAGTCCATAAGTTTCATTATATAAAAAGTAATAATAAGTTTATTGAACTTTTTTTTCCACAAATATACGTACTTTAAACCGTTTAATGAGAACTAGCTAAGCGACTCGTGTGTTATCATGGGATGATATAAGTCAAATTTAAACTTATATAGCTTTAAGGAGTACTAACACGTATAGTAAAAATAATTAGAAATAA
>JAUEJL010083416.1:0-15009 GCA_032274825.1 Drosophyllum lusitanicum
CTAAAATTAAATTGACCCAAAACAACTATTTGTTAATGTTTCTCCATATTTGTTCAATTATACACAAGTTTTTGAACAACAAAGTATTGATGGGCCGAAACAGATGGGCTGAATTTGATTAAAGAAGCACAGGTCGAATCTTTCATCCTTAATTCTTATAATAAACGCTACTATAATGTCCTGCGACAAATTTAGATCATAAATATTGTATCTTGTCATGATGGAAGCTGTATTTTTGTACCGAGCAGGATTTTTGTTCATATTTATATATAAATATGTTGATAAAGCTTATAGATATTATATACAATCCAGTGTATTTTAGAGGATGCTGAATATACCAGCATGTATATCTTTGATTTGTGGAAAGTTAGTGAATTTTAAAGGCATTTAGTTATGTAGAGTTCTTAGATAAGTCCTAGATTTAGGGGATCATGTAATGACATTGGTTCAAAAATCAAATTTCAACATGAATGAAAGATAAAAGTAATCATATTTCTTTTCTATAATACAATCTGTATATATGATTTCTATCCAAATGAGTTTTATTGGGTTAGTGTGAAGAGTTAGTAATATTTTTGTTGTCTTTCATTTCAACTATAGTTATGATCGGCTATATGTACAATTGTTATAAGGGAATTTCATTATATTTCTTTTGATATCGTTATGCTTTAAGATCGGTTAGTGTATACTCTCTCATATTCTGCATCCTAAAATCAGTTTGTTTCAAACATTAAGATTGATGTCCGGCGACCCCGGTGGATACCAACTACATGAAGAAGCACCACTACGTGCAGAGCCAGTTGTTAAGGTATGAAATAATTCTCTTTCTTGGAATGGACGTGCATTGTTGATGGCCATAAGGAGTATGCTAATTTTCCGCCAATTGCTGTCTTCTTGCCATCAGAGATGCTTACTTTTTAATCATATGCTACTTTTAATTTGTTGTTTGTAGTGTGTTTTCTCTATTTCTTTCATTGTCATGTCTTTGAAGTAGTTTGTAGGTAGCTAATTTGAGTTTGTGTAGAAACTAAAGTGCCTGATCAAATTAGCTACAGTAAAGTAATGCCAACATCATGTAAGGTTACTAATAAAACATAAATTCACCTTCCTCCGTATCTAGGAACTAAAATTTTTCATGAGTCTTTGATTTGATTCCCAGACACACACTCTATTTGTATTTGGCCACATTGATCCCTTCTATCATACACATTCCCAAATATTTAAAAACAACCATATTTTGATATTCTCACATCAATTGCTTCTTAAGATGATCTATATGATGTCCACTGTTATAAATCTTGATAGAATGTTTATGTCACCACACAAGCACTCATACAAATAGCAAATAACTTTTACAGACTACGAACCTGTAGGAAAATATATTATTATCTTAAGATCACATATATTCTAAGATTTCAATCGCAATCCGTTTTAAAAACCCAACTCTCTCGCAGCCCAAATCGTGTAAGCTTTCTCACAACAACGATCCAAACAGCTCTTATTTGATCGAAGGTTCTAAGTAAGTTTTGTTGAACTTCTATTTGGTATTGTCACATATGTTCGGTTGATACAACCAAATATGTTATGTTTGTTTTGGGTTTGTTGTCTTATAACCAAAACCGAGATTGCTTTGAATATTCATACCATACATTACTCTATTACTAAACTTTCTAAGACCAATGGCTTGTGGTTTTTTCGAGTGCAATCCGTATAAGGCTTTAAAATATTATAAACTTCCCCCAACAATCCTGATGAACCGTCTATAATTGTTATATTTCAGATTTCTTAAGTTGCAATGGAATCATATTCCAAATAACATATATAGCTACCAATTTGGTTAGAAGATATATACTATATGTGTATAAATTCAACCATTCATTTTTCATCATTTCTAACCAAATTTATATCAAATTTGTTCATTGCTTCTGATAGGTTGGCGAGCTCATTGCATCGGTTGGTTCTTTAAAAAATGTCCTAAGTGATAATTTATATTGAATTGGAATTGGTACTTTTGAACTTTATATAATTAGTTTGTCCTCGAATCGTTTTTTCTTTTATCTATAGCTTTGAATTTAGATTATCAATAAAATTTGCTAACAATAGGGTTTTGATTCTAATTGAAGCTCTTCAAAGTTTAGATGACAAGAACATGGTTACAGGTATGATTTCTATCTGGATTTCTTTTAAAAAGTACCAGTATGGGCATAAAAAATACTACATTTAAACCCCTTTCTTGAATGCACGGGTCTTTAAGATGTTCAGATGTTTCATTTTTGTTTGTTATGTTCTTAAAAGTGCATTTTTTATTTAGGTGTTCTTGAGACTATGAGAATGATAAAAGTTTGATAAGCGTAAAAAATTCTTGATGTTCTTAAGATTGATTTAAAATCCGCTATATATGAAGTTACTGCTAACACATTTAGTTTTATTATAATTCCTACCTCTTATAGCACGAATGTTTTTCTTATATTAAGTAATTTTATTTTATTTTTTTATTCACAGATTTTAATATGCATGCTTTCGCTACTAGGTTGGTGGGTGTAGCTTATGTCAGGTACCAAAGATGTTATGCGTAGATATGATATGTATATTATGCTACTATGTTGGTTATCTTATTTTGTTTGTCTAAAAACTGTATATTTTCATTAGAATAGAATAGTAATCCTGATATTATTAGATGTATGATGTTAGTATCATTTTGTTTTTGGACTTTGTTTGTTCCAAGTGCCATTAGAATAAATTGGTGTCATTTTCAATCAATATGTCTTCCTTAATCTACGTGACAGTTGACCACTATGGTTTCAAGTTATGACCTTTTTTCAGTTTTACAAGTATCTTCATTTTAGTTCTACGACTTAGTTGCCAACTATTGTTTATAATTATTTTACTATACATGTTAGTAATCTTTCATACTTTAAAATATTTAAAATTTACATTAACAAACCCCCGTTTTTTAAGTAAAAAGTAAGAATGATTTTAAAGTTTTTATTTGCGATAACGAAGGCAAGCCTACAACTAAATCGATCATTGTTGTCTAATTAGAAGTTCTACAAAAATATGTAGATGACGTTATATATAAATTCATGATTTCTAGAAAAGTAATAAACTTACACTTCTTTGAAGAAATTTTATAACATTGTGTACTATACATGATAGTAGTCTTTCACATCATAAATATTTAAAGTTTATATTAATCATCCCCGTATTTATGCATGGGGTATTAAGCTAATGTATATTAATCATCCCCGTATGTGTTATATCAAACTGCTACTTTACTCCTGGAATGTATATATAAAACCATGAATGTTGTTTATAAAGAGGTTTTACAGAAAATCTAATGATAATCTTATGTATGAATTTTAAAATTCTCTTATGTTTACTCATTCCTATCTATGCTTTCTAATTATTTTTACTATACGTGTTAATACTCCTTAAAAGCTATATAAGTTTAAATTTGACTTATACCATCCCCGTGTTGACACACGGGTCGCTTAACTAGTAATAGTAAAGAGAGATTGGATCGAGAAAATTGTCACTAGAAGCATGATATAGTTTTAACTACAATATAAAAGAAAAAAAAAACTTGCAAAACAAAGTGGCACTAAAAAAACTGGCTAGAAGCACTCAAATATTTATTTAACTAGAAAACAAATACTAAAGAAAGCTGGATTGAGATCATATCTAAAGATAAAACCTTCGCCAAGGACAATGTTGGAGGAGACATAACAACCAACAACAGTGTTGGGTGATTGCGAATGAAACCGACGATGTATTTAAGTTTGGTTTCTCACCTGTGGAATTGATCCTTTTAAGTAATAAAAGCTATATTGATCAAAATGAAACACAGACAAGTGGCTGTGTTGATCCCAGGGGACATCGACATGCGGTTTAGAGTACAGTGGAAGACGGTAGTCATGGGGAGCGTCACCTTTAAAGAATTACAGGTTTGGTAAATAACACAAGTCATGTAATAAAGCGATTGAATGCCTTGACTTGAACACGATATCACCTTCAAACTATTCAAAAACCATTGCCCGACTGGGTGATTTTCGTTCATCTCATTTCTACACAATCAAATACATTAATATATATAAGTTTTGACAAATGAAATTTGGTACGTACAACATACACAAATTATACATGACGTCTCCAAGAAGACATCAAAGTAAAACAAGATAATCTACACTCTTACAAGGCACCGGTGAAGTGAAATCCACCCTTAAACCAAAACTGAACACAGAAAAACAAACCTGATCTGCAGCGGTATAACATGATCATTTTCAAGATATACCGGCACTAATTAATGTCATCCACTCTATTAACAAATACTTCTAACTCGAGGGTGGTTCTGTGTGGTTTAGGTGGTTTCTTCATCGACGAGATGATGAGCACTTTGATGAAGACTTTGGTCTGTTGGAGAACCAGGAATGAAGGGTACAAAACCACGACCACCAAAAACAGGACGCATGAAGGCGTTATCAAATTTTCTCCAGTAATAATGGACAGTGTGAGATGGTGTTGAAAGGAGCATTCTTAGACTGGAGGGACGGGGGACGTTTTGACTTAGATCGACTTCTGAATCCTGGCCATTTCCTAGAAGAGGCACGATGAAGGATTTAGGGGTTGTTGGTTCAGAAGAAATCATCCGGTTCAAGGTTTTGGGAGGAGGTAGCAAGAGTCTCACAAGGGGCTGTGTAATCAGACCGAATACCTGCACAGATGAACAACACATTTTTGTATCATGTGAACAAATATTAGACCTCATCAACATTAGCCAAATATACATATTAGAGATAGCAATTTGGTTGAACGGGTTGTGTTTTAGCGGGTCAAAGCAACAAATTTAAGCTAAAATGGGAACAAATAGGAAGTCACCCAAAGAATATTTTAACACCCAAAAAAAATCATATATAATTTTACTCAAATATTTAGCTTATTATCGTAACAATATTTGTATTTAATCCCGTGCTAAAATGAACCATTTCGATCAGTTTCCATTTTCCTTCTTAGCTAACTTCAGCATTTTACCTTTCAAAGTAAAGAGCCAAAATATGGTGTTAAAGGGAAAAGAGACCCCTCTAATCAACCCAATTAAAAGTAAAACGATGGAAAGTGACACCCCTAATCGACAGTATTACAAGTCACACAACAGAAAATGAACTTAAATGTTCCTTTCTTATTAAATCCGAAAAGAGCCAAAATATGGTGTAAAAGGGATAAGAGTCCCCTGACTGATAAAGCCATGGAAACAGAAAGAAAAAAGCTGAGAGATGTTTGACAGTAAATGAGAAACGACAAAGGCCACATAAAAAAGAAAACAAGAACTTGTTCAAGGTTGTTGAACAATGAGACCAGAATCAATAAGAAAACTGGAAAGACATTTCTATGGACATAAAGAAATATTGCATGCAAACCCTCTATAAATACATGAAGAGAGTATTTTAAACTAGCAGGAACCAAAAATGTTAGTCATTTAAAGTGTAAAGTATCTTACCATTGTACTGAAAAGGACAACAGTGATGGTACTGGTAATCATGATTGCATTCCCCTGCAGTTGTGTATGGCCTTCCTTGGTAAACTGCATAATAGAAGACATAATTAGTAAATAGTAACCAAATTTTTAACTACATCATATGTAATGGTAATAAGTAATAACATATCAAAATTATGTTTTTTTGTAACATTAGTGCACACCCTGGTAAGAAAACTCTATATATGCCACTACCTAAGGGGATACCATGTGTATCCCACTTATTATTTGGGAAATTAGCAAGCATTAACAAGTGAGATTATCGCAACAAACAAAAAGGTTCACGAGATGTTTAGAACAGATAAATAAGGGCACTAGGTCACCAACCTGGTTGTAAGCAAGAGCCATAGACACAGCACCTCTCATAAGACCAGCCCACCATATTAAAACCTTAAGAAAACAACAAACAAATAAAAAATGAGAAGTTAAGGATTTGTGTGATGTCAGTCAAATCAGAGACATGGAACCAGAAAAGTCTAGAGGTGGCAAAATGGAGTTTTGGAGTAACAGATCAAAATAGGTAACTTTTAGTACAGGCTGGATTAACCCAAACACTTTTTTTGTCAAAATTTCAGAAAAATTTTAGATATTGAATATGATAAAAAAAAATAAAGCAATTTTAGATTGTATGCATTAGAAGTATACAATCAACGACCTCTGAACCATTCGGCCCATTTATCCCAATCCCTTTTTAGCTAAATTTCCAATTGACCCATCAGAGACACCCAAATCAATCAACCCACATATAAAGTAAATGGGTGAAACTGCCACATCTAGAATAGAGTAAGAACATACTTGCTGCCTAAAATCGATTTTCTCATGTTGCGCTTTTTTCGTTAAGTTGGATAAAAATGACAAGGGGAAAACAAAGGCTGCTCTTCCAACCAAAATCATTCCCAATAAAATTGCACTCACTTCAACTGATTTCCCAGGGCTGACAAACCAAAAACAATCACCAACATGTTAGACTTGCAGTATTTAAGCTTGATTAGTAAGTAGGCCTTATCTAAGCTAGATTAGTAAATAGGCAATGGTGTATTTCCATAATCAGAATAGTTAATGAAAGCATTTCCAGAATTACAAAACGTAAGAATATTATTTTCATAATGAAGTAACACTCCAAATAGGAAATTGGAGAAGTCATATCTTATGCTTGCTATGATTATTGAATTAGGGTTGGATTAGGAAACATCAATTTAACCTTTTTAGATGCTCTTCACATTTCTAGAAGACCACCTTAACACATACAAACACTCAAACATTCAACTATTATAATTGATATAGTAGTTTTATATATAACTTAAAATAATAATATATTAATAGCGATTCAAATCAATACTCAATCAAATATGTTGGTAGTTTCAACCATTTTCTAAAATTTTATAACTTCCTCAGATAAAGCTCAGTTTTTGAATAACACTATATAACCCAGAGGTTTTCCAGAAAGCAGTCTCTCTATCCCCAGGTAGAGGTATGCTATCTACATCTTACCACCCCTATACTCCATATAGGCAAGATTAGGTACTGTTGTTGCTCGTGGTGGTTAAATTGAGCAACATCAAGAGAGACGACTGCCTCTTACAGCAACTCAAGTTTTGTATTTCGTCGAATTTCCTTTATTTTTGTAATGACTTTCTTAAACAAAATGTTGCTTTTCTATAAATCATACCTGTTTTTTACAAAGCTCCACTTTTCAATATCTAAAGCATCCATGCCGACATAAAGAAAGATAAATAACTCTGCGATGAATGACAATGTTGCAAAGGCATGCCTGCAAATATTGGCAGGTAATAAAATTATTGAGTTTGGAAACAACTTAACAGTATTACAACAGTATTATCTTGAAGAAAACATACTTGGTAGTTACTCTAGATTTCTCTGTGACATTGTGCCAAGTATAATGGGACATCACAATTCCACAGAAGAACACCGTGAGAATGCCACTCAAATAGAATAACTGTAACAGTGATTGATGACCGTTAGCTAAGAGACCCAAAGGCGGTATAGGTGGAGAAGTAGGTAGGGTGCTTTGAACTGGGGTTGGCCGGGTCGACCGATATTCTTTTTGTCTATTTCTTATTTTCTTATATTTCTTATTTCTTATAAATAGTTCATGCATCTAACATGATTACAAAAACAACTTTATTATAATAAAGTTCCAATATTTAAAATAGAATGTTATAGGATGCTCTAAGCATTAAAAAAATACTTTGGAAGATTTTGAACCCATCAACCATTTCCCTTTAGTTCATATTTTTTTTGAGCCAACATGGATAAACCATAACCCAAATTAACCCATTTATAAGTACATGGATCAAAATTGCCATATGTCGTTTTATTATAGAAAAAAAACTTGCAAGATAAGCAAAGTGGAAGGATATACCTCAGCTAGCATGTAGGAAAGATAAGCCATGAGTATCATAATAGCAACTTCTCGATCTGTTGAATGTCTAGAATCCAGCATGCCAAAGAAGTATCAGTTTCAGTTAAACAAAAATAAAGTGGACAAAAAACTGAGAGAAAAGTAAACATTTTGGAGCCTAGAGGCACAAAAATGAACTTGATACATGAACAGGTGGACAAAACTTTGGGTCTGACACATTGGGTAATGGGCCAAAAACAAGTTTAATGTGCAGGTGAAAATAGGTTGGGTCCATGTCCACTTTTTTTATACTTTTGTAAATAATTTAAAAACTAAATATGATTACAAAACTTTAATACTTAAATAATAATATAATTTCTTTTAGATAAAACGATTAGGATATTGTAAACATATGAACACATTTGGCCCGTTCAACCCCCTTAGACCCATTTTATTTTCCAGCATATTCTTTTTTTCCCTATATTTTACCGGTTCGACCCACTAAAAAAAGGCAACCCGCCTTGACATGTTTCCATCGTAAATGGGTTAAACATCACACCTCTAGACACTCCGATAATATATGAAATATAAGCATCTTATTTTATTTGTAATCAACATATAAAAACACTTATATAAAACTCTATGTACCTTCCAAAGTATAACTTCTTTATAATATATGCACTTAATAGCCCAGCCTGCAGTAGTCAAAATAAAACAACAAATGGTCATTTTTATCCTTAAAGGCATGAAAATAGTTAAAAAGGGGAGGGCAAGAGGGTGGGAAAAAGACTCACTCCTGCTCCTAGAAGTGTGCTAGTGATAAATAAATAGAAGAAATTTCCAATCAACTGAAAAGCAACAGCTGTAGTAATCTGAGATAAATCAAAATTTTGGACTGCGTTGAATATGACAACTGATGTAGCATCATTCACCACTCCTTCCCCAAACACCAGACTGTACAATAAAGGGGTCTGATCCTGATTGAGCACCTGCGTGTCGGATTAGATACATTAGCATCTGAAAAGGTTATTGATCTTGAATTAAAACAAAGCTAATGATACTCTTTGTACCTGCAAAGTGCAAACAGAATCGGTTGCAGAAAAGATTGCTCCAATTGCTGGGGAGAAGTTTGATGGTTAAGCAAACAAGAAAATATTTGATGAATTGCAAAATAAACTTATTCTTAGGAAATTAAAAACAAGCGATACCAAGATAATCTCCCAGCTCAAGGTTCCCAATATTCATCCTCTTGAAAATATTGATGGCAGCTGTCCATAGATTAAACCAACTTATTAAGATATTGTTTTTGAATATGAACAAAGACCAAAAACTTTCTATTAACACTAGTAATTGAGCTATTCAAGTATTCATATGTATGGAAAGTCAAAGGTTGAAATTATTAAAAAAAACAATTCTTGATTATAACAAAGACAAACAAAGCAGATTTGTCATCTTGTGACTAAATCACCCAACAGACCACACACAACAATAGAAATTAGACAATCAATAACCCAGAACTAGAGTGGGCGAAATGGATGGTTCAGCCAGGTTGGGAATCGAGTCAAACAGGTAATTTTAGATGTGGTTGAAAAGGTTCAGGACCAACCCACAAACGCTTTTTTAATCCTTCTTTAAACGATATACAATTGATGTGATAAATTTGATTACGAATACCGTTATAACAGAAGTTTACTAGAATTTTTTATTAGTGCAATTTAGAAGATTTTATACATTTGAACAATTTGGGATAACATTCAACCTGTTTGACCTGTTCTATTTTTGTTTTAAATCTTTAGGTTAATCCATTTGACCCCATTTTACTCCATTAGAAATAATACGTGATCAATCCATTTACCACCTCCACTCGGAACAATTCTAATAAATACATTCAAAGCCTTTAAACAAGAATGATGGAGGTGTGCGTAAGGGTCAGTCTTAAAGCTTACCAAATGATATGATGGTGAAAGATATCACAGTACCAACAGCACCGAATAGCACAATGGTCATGAAATTGCGGAAAAATTGTTTCTTCTTAACCTGGAACCTGTTCATTATAATGGAAAAAAGTTAAAAGGAATATCTTAGGTAATAACCATGCAAAAAATTATATAACTAAAAAGAGGGAAGAAAAGCAGTCCAGAGGATGCTTTTACAAAGACTCATTGACATGGGTAGCCGACAAAACAGCAAAGTTTTTTATTCAACAAAAGCCGACAAAAAAGAATTCATGTAATGTGCAAAGCAATTGAGCATATAACGACTAGTAAAAACTCTTGTTTTTATATTCAACGGCTACTAATATTAAGCTTAGACAGCGATTCCCATAATATACAAAGCATATCACGTATAGTCATAATACTTTTTCCCTTAGTATGCATAACTTAAAAAACAGGGCCATTAAATGTACGTAGAATTTACATGTATGGAGTTGTGAAAGAGGAAAGTATCAATATGAAGAAGTGAGAAAAATGGGATAGTACATTAACACCGCTATCATGTTCTTCTTTTGGATGCAACATGAAACTAATTATCTCAATCATAGTTTATATGATTATGCCATTTATTAAAAGCCATTTTGTCTCACAAGGTATTAGCACAAAATGTAACACTAACATTGGTAAGTTACAAAAATGGTTGTCTCATCAATTGGCGTTTGCCCGTGATTGTGTATTTATGAAAAGCAAGAGATCATTAAACTGATCATAACAGACAAAACATCTTGCATAAATATTACAAACACTAAATACAAGAGACATTTCATAGTTTTGAACACGTAGAAAACAGGCTGAAGTTATATCCATTTTTTCCTCTAAAATCATATTAACTACACTGTATTCGTCTGCACAGTAGCATTTAAAGGGCTAAATAAACAAATCCATAAGATAACAACCAGTGAATATGATTGATGTTCCCATTGTTGCCATCAGATAACCGCAAGTTTTTTCGAAAATACTAATCTGGTGAACCTGAATATGGCAGGAATCCACTTGAACTGGTTCAGCACAAACCAAGTTAACCAATAACAGCATGCTAACTAAATAATGGTTTATTTACTATTAATAATCTATGACAAGAAAATGATTGATGTTCCCATTGTTGCCATCAACTATAAAGGGAATGTTGCTTCCCGAAATGGGTCGTTTTATACTCAGATCTTTGACCTGTTAACTATAAAATTAAGCGAAAATTGAAAGAGATGGACAAAACCCAAATTTTAGATGCAATTTGAAACTATAACAATATATTTTGAAAACAACAATAAAAGACACTTTAACTGCTAGGCAAGTAGATAACTAACATTTACCCTAAATAGTAAATTTTGAAGTAATTAAGTCAATCTTAGATTCTTTCATCTTTGACATCACAACCAAATAATAGAACAATGGAACATACTAAGCTCGGTGCAGGTTTTCGATAAACGATTTCAAAGAGACTCTTCGTAATAGTTTAGATCAATAAAAAAGCATTACAAAACATACCCAGCATTAAAGATGATTGGAGGAAGAAGATAAATGAAGAAGAGATCTTCACTGAAGACTAGAAGATGCGAATTTGTTCCTCCACTAAATAACAAAATAACAACTCCGGTGCAAAGACCCTGTCATCCAATTGATAGAAAGACGTTTCACAACCCTTTACATGTTCATGAACGAATCAATTTCGAGCATAACCTATCAGAATTTCAGATTCGGTACCACCAATCTAAAACGAAGGCAAACACACGCATACTTACAATGACAAGGGCAGTGATAGATTCATTCATCCATCGATTTTCCTCCAAAAGATGACCGATCACGATACAAGCACAAAGAAGAGCAACGAACAAGTTCATAGAGACAATTGAAGAGTACTCGGAGGTAGCTGACGTACTGCTACCCATTTTCCCCAGCAACAACCCGAAATCAAACCCCATCCTGGCCAACTGATTTGGCCCGTAGAACAACAAACTTCAGCAGCCTTTTATCTTGCCAAGCAAAACTTCAAACGGAATCTCAGATCACTGACGCAAAAAAAAGAATATTAAAAAAACCTTTTAAAAAACAGATTGCATTAATGGAAATGGAACAAAAAGGGTCGCACAGACATATGCGGAGAATAGAAACATATAAAGGGGAAATTACCGAATATAGTGGCGTAAATCGATGATATTCAGCTAACGAGCAGCAAACATGATCTAGCCTTGATCTCAAAATTGAAGCTCAGATTTGAATTTCAGCACGGCACGACCGAATTTTGAGGGAGATGCGTGTGTGAGTTCTCTTCGAGAGAGTTCGAGATTAAAAAACAAGGGAGAAAGCAAGGAGGGTTGAGTTGAGTTGAATTGAATTGAATTGGAAGATTGAAAAGTACTGGAAAGCATGTATACACGCCAAGCATTCAACTGTATTATATATGGTTCTAGATCAAGAGGGTGAGAGAGACGACAGTTCTTAATTTTTGACAGATGGCATATCTTTGCAATGGTGGACACTGGACAGTAACAAAGGTAACTTAAACCAACTAGTTTAACGTCGCGTGTATAAATGCAATCGGCATGTTTGAACTAAATTTTAAAAGTTTATTGTGTTAATGAGTCGTGATATATAATATATAGTTAAACAATTGAAAAACATACATATAAATATAACTTTTTTTTAAACAGTAGTATATTAACTTTAAAGACAGTTATATATTAACTTTAAGGTTGAGTTTGATTCACAGAATTATAATGAATGGAATGGAATTGAAATCAAATATCATGTTGTATTGTATTTGGTAAACTTGTTTTTGAATAAAATCTCATTTTTTGAGATGTTTATATTCTAATAGAAATTTCATTCCATAGTTGAGTTTGATGAAATTTAAATCAATTTCATTCATTTGAATTATACGAAACAAACTAGACCTAAATGCAACGAGAATGATAAATAAAAACATTAATTAATAATATTACTAAAACATTAACACTCGTTGACATTCCATCTTATTTATATGAAATTGATGGTAAAAGAGTCATAAGGCCTCTCAATTTAAGTATTAACAAAAGAAAATTATGAAAAAGTAGATAATAGTTACAATAACTGAAATATAAAATTTACCATTTTTAGTGTTACTATTGGCATGCACAATGTGTGTTCTATGAATCAAGTCTAGTGTGTTTTGTAGAACTGTTGAATTATGAAATACTGTTGAAAAAGATGACAATAATGCAAATGATCCCCTTCAAAAATATACATTGAATTGATTAGAATTTAGTACACAAATGGATATAAATTGGTTAATATGAAATGAAAAAAGCAAAACACTATATAATATAGGTTGATGTAATTGATTAGTATATAATGTTGTAAAAGTTCTTGTTCTTTAGTCAACAACATATCATATGATTTTCTATTGCAATTACAAACGTCACGGGCAATGTTTATATACTAAATATGAATAAACGTTAAACATATCTACTTACGTTAAATGAAACAGATAATAAACATACAGTTTTTTTGACACTAGGATTATAAATATTTATTATATACAAAACAAAAATTGATCGATATTTTTCTCAAAACAAACGAAAAATGAAACATAAATCATGGATCAACTAAGCTTTCTTGGGGACTTTCTTAAGAATAAGAAAGAAGAACCTCATGTAAATACTATGGAATAAGGGTTGATCCTGTATAATGGAGATTCGATAAATATTCTATTCCATAAATAGAAACAATTGGGATTTTTTAAGAAAATGGATACGGTTACTAATTCATTATCTGGCATGTACAGAATGAAAACTTCATTATCGATTCTATGATAATTTTTATGAAAACCTTTCATGTCCCCCTCTTCGATGGAAGTTTGATTTTCCCATAATGTATCCTAATTTTTGGTTTAGTTCCCCTTCTAATAATCAATTCAACCTCTGATAAATAAGATATACATTATTATATTTCATCTCATCAACAAGTTTAGTAATGAGCATAACGACCTTATTGTTCCGATTGAGAGAGGAACCTATGATTAGCTTTTCAGGAAATTTCCTAACGATCAGTTTCAATGAAATATTTCAATTTCTTATTTTACTATGTTCAACTCTATGTATTCCTCTATCCGTTCTATGAATTTGAAATAAATTTATGAATTAATATGAAACATATCGGTAGATATATCGCTTAAAGACATATGTGGAGTTCTTCCATCATTTGCAACTAATACAGTTAAGTTCTGAAAATTACTCTCTTATGTAAATGTGGAGAACCGTGCTTTCTTGTTTTCTATTGAAGATTGTCCCCTTGAAGGTCTATTTGGATATGATGAAAGCTGCTTTTTATTCTCCATAATTGAAAAGTAAAACAATGAAGAAGATGATGTTCTTTTCTGTATACGTGAAGAACAAAAAATTGCAGAAAAATAAGCCACAACTCTTGGTTCGTAGCATCTGAAATGGTGATTGACGGCATCTCGATAATATAAACCACGAATTAAGAAAGAAGGTAAGTATTAATGATAGTATACGATACCCTTTTTAAAATTTGGTTTAGAAAATGAAATACTAATTTAAATCGAAGAGTGTCAAATCGGTATCCAAGAATATAATCTACTTGGTATGTGCATGTACTTGATGATTTGAATTTAATATTCTGTTAAGATATTTAATTGAGAAGAAACAAAATCACCTGAAAAATGGAATTATTGAACAATAATATATATATAGACATAAGCAACAACCTGTAACACCGCCTTTGCAATTAGTAAATTTAGTAAAAATTTGAATTTTTAAACTGCATGGGTCCGTTTGTAACTGGAGTGTTTACCTGTCCTGTTAATTTAATAAAAGATTAACAACCATGCAGCGGAATTCAAAACAATCCCTACAAACTATTACAGTTTTCAAAATACTGGTTTGGCATATACATATATATACAAAACAAAATCTGCCAAACCCATAACCATTGGTGTTACTCTATTCATGACCGACCATTAAACAAGATACCATCATGCAGTGTTCCTTCCCAAAAGGTATTTACAACCATCAGCAAGCAATCTCATCTCACCAGGCCTTTCTAATCTTGACCTGGAAAAAGGGAAACAACAACAATATTAGCTATAAATAGCTAGTGAGCACAGACAATCATAAGCATCAATAAAG
>JAUEJL010083427.1:0-15008 GCA_032274825.1 Drosophyllum lusitanicum
AACTAGGGGTGAGCATGGTACCGGTACCGGTTTTACCGAATATCGAATTTGGTTTAAAGACGGTATCGAATACCGTACCGAGTATTCATACTACGGTACCGGTATCTATTTTACCTAGTTTTTTCGGTACTAGTCCCGAATACCGAATCCCGAATACCGATTTAACACTATTGAGTACCGCACCGATCGAAAGCTCTAACTCGGTACCGGTACGGTTTGGTATTTTCGATACTCATGCTCACCTCTACTAGTAACAATTAATTATTCTTCTTCTATTTCTACAAAAAGTAACCTCTTAAAACTTACAATCATGCATCTATTGTATTTTAATTTTAAGGTTTAGATTAATTGTTTTTAATGAAATTATTAGAATTTTTTTTGTGAAAATCTTTCTTTGAATATTAATAAATGCTAAATATTACGTAATACGAAAATTAAACATAAATGTATTTAAATTCGAACCAAATTGTTTGAGTTTACTATGAAGTATTCAAAATAAAAGTTTAATCATATATCCAGTTTTAATTATTTAGATTTTTATCTGTTTTATTTCAATTATTTTTGTTTCGACATTAATATTTATATTTTTAATGCTTATCTTTTATTTCCACTCACAACGCACAGATCATGTATATCTCGTTTGAATGAATATCAAGAAAACATTATAATTTTGTGGTATTTAAAGGAGGGGAGATCGATGTATTTTCACAAGAAAAGACATTATATGTTCCAATTTTTTAAACTTTGAATGCATATTCTGACCTTCAAGAAACGTAATTTCTTAGTTATTTATAAATTACAAACAATAAAATAATTTTGAACTTTGAACACCAAAAATAAAAGGAATCCTTTAAGAAAAATTGCAAAAGTCAAGGGTCCATATTGAAAATATAATCATCTATAAAAGGATGTATCATGTATTCATGTGTTACTCCTTTTCACACACAAAAAGAAAAAGAAAAAGAAAAAGAAAAAGAAAAAAAGGATATTTTTATATAACTGCTAAAAAATAATAATTTTTTTAAAAAAGGTTAGAAATAAGTATTTAGCAACGAAAGTTTTAGTTGGAAATCGATATATAGACTGATTTTTAACTAAAGTTTGAACCTCGTGTGTTTTCAATTATGAAGACTGATTTTAACGTAAAAGTTGGTACCGGCTAGTTATGTTTGTTTCACTATGCACTATCAACAAGTATGATTGGATCGTGTAATAATATAGTTGAAACAAATCAGATATAGTCTCGGCAACAAATGGTAAAATTATTATAAATAGTCAGAAATTGCTAACCTAAACAATGCTTTTATAAAGGGTGTTTTTTTTTTGTTTTAACAGCTAAATGTTACTAAGGTTGTAAAACAATTACATTAATAAACTAAAACGGACTAATTTAAACCAACCAGAGATAATAAGATTAAGGGTGTGTTTGGCGAAACTAGCAGGGGCTGGAGCTGATTAATTGATAATTCCAAACCCAAGCCATAAGTTACTTGAAAAGGTTTTTATTTTGGGGGATTATGTTTTTAATAATCCCCTCAATATTTAACACCCGAACGAGGCTAGAGGGCTGGTGATTATGAAAACTAGAATCCCAAGCCCCTATAATCCACCATAAGTCCGTTGTCAAACACACCCTAAATAAAGGTATTCATTTAGAGTGGAATCTACCTAGTTTTGATTTATTACAAAACATTAATTATGTAAATATGATCGTACGGGGCAACCTAACACATCTCCTTAAATGAATCACCGACGTTTACCTAATTATACTCTGTTTAGAATCCAATAAAAAGCTAATCTCCTTAATTCTCCTTAACCGCCAACGTTTGTATGTTTAGCATCTTTAACCAAAAATCGTCACTTTTTAGATAAGTTAAGATTTAACCATTATTTTGACAATAACATAATTTATATGTTCAAATACAACAATATCAGTATTCTTATATAGATCGCTTTATCTTATAAATAATATTTCAAATCAATTAAACTTGAATTATAAAAGTTTAACATATTTTTAAACCTCTTAGCCGTCAGATCAATCCAAAAAAAAACTGAACCATATAAATTAAGTCATACAAAGTCAAACATTAACAATATGCTTTTAAACCTACAATATCTCTACTATACAAATGTTTTAAATTACAAAAATAACATTAAAACTAACTAGTATTTTATTCTCTTTACTTTAACATCTATATGGTTATGTTTTCTCTTAGAAAATTAACTCTGTTAACTAGAAAGGTTACATATATCTAATCAAATATGAGGGGATTGTGAACTCAAATAGAGGAGTAAACACATATTACGACAATAAATCCCGTCAAACAAAACTATAAAATCATTACAAATTAAAAACTTATATAAGCAATAAAAGATTTAAAGTTAAAAAAATATTATATCATTTTGGTATCTATTATTTCAACTATATAGTTTTGATACTTTCATATTTAACTACTTGGTAACTAATACTTTAGTATTTTGAATTGGTTTCATAATTATATTTAATGATGAATTATTTTAATTTATTCGGTTTTTTAAAGGCATTATTTATAGGTACTTGATAGAATTGTTGTACATCAATTATTTATTATATTAATCTATATAGGTTGAAAAAATTTTTAAATCAAAATTTGAATCAACCGAAATAAAAACCAAATTTTAAAGTTCGAATCCTATCAAAATGAACATTGAATATTGAAGTTAGAATATAAAAGAATATCATATTCGAAATTCGTACATAAACAAAAAAGGAATTAGAAAAATTAAATATGAAAACTGTAGACTAAAAACGAAAAAATACACGCCAAATAAATTTAGATGAAATGGGTCGACACGAAACCCGGCATGAAGAAAGTCACTTGATACGAACCTAATACAAAAATGAGTCGACGCAATACTAGCATGAACACGAATGATATGAACTCGATAACTTGAAACCAACCCGAATTGCCAACCTTAATTAAAGAAGGGGATATCATAGGCAACCTAAGGTGCGTAAGTGAGTAAGGACCTGTTTGTTTACATTTGAATGAAACTATTTAGTGTCGAATGCTAAATCATTCGACATTTGGCTCGTTTGTTTCTTTCCTCTCAAGTCATATTGCGCTAAATGAAACAGAAAAACAGTGCTAAATTATTCAACCTTAAGACACATCCTGAATCAATAAACATCCACATTTTCACCCTAATACACATTTCTTCGCACACTGTCTTTATAAGCAATCATATTGTATTATGTAATTAATCATTATGAATGTTGAAGTAGTAATTTTCATCGTTCAGATTGTTTATTTAGAATCATTATCAAATAACAGTCACACTCGGAGCTAATTTCATACATAGACTTTGAATTATTTATGTAATCAAATCATTCAACGTTTAATCATTTTGGTATTTCATTAGTATGGTAGTGGACGGGATGAAGTGTAGAAGATGAGTGATTATGTTTAAGGCCTAAACCCAAAACGTAGGCGGAAGTTGGACTTGAAAAACAAAGACGAGAACTTCAATAATATTGGGTGTAATGCATGAGAACTTAAGTCGATAAAAAAAATACATTTGACATTACCAACTAGGATAAAATTAATACTACTATTATTAAAAACATAACTAAGTATAGTTCTTGATAAAAATACCTTTTTAAAAACGCTTTTATTTATGTTGTAAAGATTCCACGTACTCAATATATCCGTTTGTTATTTTTCTTCACCGACGTGTATAGTGAACTCACCATATTAATATTAATTATCTTAATTCTCAAAATTGTTTTGCTATATCAAGATTGAAGGTGGTATTTTGTGGGAGGGTTAGCACATCTCACAAGCAAACAAAGGTGGCTAGGGTTATAGGGGAGGTTTATTGAATGAATAAGAGAATAAATTTTAGCCATCAATTAGATTTTGAATTATTAGATTTCACGGTCACAATTTATCATGTCGCAATTCATGGCTATCACAATTTATAGTTGGATTATGTATAAAATGAATGGTTAAATGTAGACCATCCGATCAAATTAAATCAAGGGTCATGATTAAATTTTTCATTCTCAGGATTATTTGTATTCTCAATTGAACCTCCCTATATATATATATATATATATAGATATTAGTTTATTAGAGAAGTAAACTTGAAATGCATTAAAATCAAATAGAAAAATATAAGTACTGAACATATAAAAATATTTCAAATACGTACATAAAAAACCAAATTAAATTTTTTTTGAAGTACTTTATACACAATTAAACTTGAAAAATAACATAATTGAATATAAAACACGTTTCAAGTATGTAGATAACGACCAAACTATTAAGACTGATACATAAAAAATAAAAAGTAGACATACAAATTGTTTAAAATATATACAAAATAACAAAAACATATCAGAAACTTAAGCATGCGCATATCACAGATCATGATATCTCAACGATCAATCAATGAGCGATCTAGAAATAAAAAGAAGAAGTGAATCTACTCAAGATACAAATTCTTAAATCAAGCAAAAGCAACAATATTATAATAAAGGGTTTAGTTCATTAAAATGTATCCAAGATGTTACATTTTGCTATTGTGTATATCGAACTTTAAAAGTTTCTATTGTGTGTATCAAACTTTTAATTTGTTGCTATTATATATATTTTAGTTACATAAAAAAGTAAAAAGCTTACAAGTTTAGTACATACACTAGAAAGTTTAATACACATAATAACGACAAATTAAAAGTTTGATACACACAATAGAAGTCCAATACATACAATAACAAAACATGACAACTTGGATACATATCGGTGAACTAAACCCTATAATAAACAACCATTCTAATTGGTCAACATAATTATTGGGACAAAATAAAATGATAGTCAGTATAAACTATCAGATATAAAGAACAGAAAAATGTTCAATATAGTCCATAATTAATTTATAGTTCTAAGGGACTAATTTTAGTCTTTAGATCAATGACATCAATGGTTCAGATTAAATTTTAAAAATTTGGGCGGAATGACATTTTCGTAATTCAAATGTGATGCTTTTACAAATCACATGTGATTGTATACTGAATCACCTGTGATTGAATAATTAAAATTTTAGGACTATGTTTTTTAAATGGACTTTATTGAACACAACTCATGCATAAAGAACAACTAAAAGTTTTCATATTTAGAGAGAATAGAAATTTAAGTTCGCATAACTAATAACTTAGTGACGATTTAAGCGTACGGGTTTAAGAGAGAGAAAATATACATACAGATTTGTTCAAACGAGCATTGACTAAACCTGAAACACAACATAATCCAATAAAGAATCGTTTGATAATTTAATGAATCAAATTAGTTGATAAATAGGCTCGTCTCCATGCTTAAATCTGCTACTAGACCATATGTCTTACCTTTTGAAAGAGCTCCATTGCATTTCCAATTCTAAAACCGATTTTTCATACACCTTGCAAGTAAAAGAAATAAAATTACCCACGTGTTAAATATTAAAAAAATCAAGAATGGTTTCATGTCTTGTGTATAAAAAATTAACACTTTTATTTTAGTGTTACCTCTTTAATGAATCATTAATGAGCCATTAATGATGCGTCATTTTTATTGGCCTTTGATTTATTTTAATCAATAGCCAAAGTTAGTTCTCGCAATAAAAATGGTTCTCAAATGAGTCATCCCTATATATATATATATATATATATATATATATATATATAAGGAAAAGTTCAATCGAAAACTGCTTTTCGTATGAGAACTACTAGAATTGTTTGTAACACCATTAATGACTCATTAGTATAAGTATTTTGATCACTTATATTTTTACCCAACCTTGAATTATGTTCTAGTGAGCTGTTATTAATTTACATGGCTTGATTTTCTAAAATACCTCTCATTAATAGGTCGCAAAAAATTTATAGTCATCGATTAATCTATACTACTATATAAACCATTTAACATTCTCTCTGCTCTTAAATTTTAAGACTTCTTAAAATTCAATCAATATAAAATCTTGACCCTTCATTTAATCTAAATTAATCTCATCCACTCAATCTTTAACTATTTTATTCTCTCCTAATTTACTTTAACTTTTTATTCAAAATATATTCTCTCATACTAACACAATTATCCACCCACATCAACATAATTTTTAAAATCTTATTAACTCTTCTCTTTATTTCATCAATATAAATCTTTTTTCTTATTTTATTGTCTTTTAAAATTTATTTTTAAAATTAATAAAATAGTTAGATGTAAATAAAAGAAAATTTGAGAAAAAACGGACATGTTGCTGTAGAAAACTTTTTCGTGACATTGAATCGTGAGAATAATATATCATAACATTCTTGAAAGCGACATATTATAAACCCAAAACTCTTTGCCGTCGTAGCATTACGTGGGTATGATGCTAGTTTTAATTAATAGTTAAAATTGATTTTTCTAGTTATCTACGGAAAATAATTCTAATTTAAACTCCCGTGAATATATAGTGAGAGAGAGAAATAAAAGAAGAAAAATGAGGGGTGACAATGCCTATGGGCAGAAGGTGGAAGCTAGGCAGGCACGTGAAGGTGGTAGGAGAAACAAGTATGTATACATGGCGGCTAGAATTAAAGGTAATCATGCATATTTCTTAATTATATGTAAATCTCTATTTTATTATAATAATAATAATAATAATAATAATAATAATAATAATAATAATAATAATAATAAATAAATAAATAAATAAACAAGTACAATTATAAGCTTAATTAGGCGAAAAATGAAGCCGCACATAGAATGCATATATTGGTTAATACAGTCATGGTTTAGGGTTTTTTGCAAGTTGGGTTGTTGGAAGAGGAAGAAGGATAGGAAAGCAGGAGCCAGGAGGGTCCTGTTTGGCAGTTTGTGCTTGGATTGATCTAAGATTAACTGTGGTTAAAGATAAAAATCGAAATTTGTAATTAATAATTAATAATAATAATAATAATAGTAATAATAATAACAAGAACACCAATTGTATATTATATAAAAATATTTTTACAGGAAAGTTATTGTATTGTAGAATTTAACTGGATTTGCATTTTAAATAATTTGAAATCCCATAGTTGTGGGATTTCCTAAATCTCATAGGGGAGGGTGGATTTTGAAATCTCAAGTAGGAATGATTCTTGACTGCTATTACATTCCGGTCACGATGTTGATACCACTTTCACTTTCAGCCACCCCACTGCCGACAAGGCCTCCACTTCTGGCCTCCGTAATATACTTCGAGTTTGTCGGGTCAACCCCATTAAAGATTTTAGACCCTAACAAACCTAACCCTAATAAGCTTATTCGAGTTTTTTTGATTGGGTCAGACCTTTAGGCCTTAAGAAACACATTTTCTTAGTTATTTACAAATTACAAACAATAAAATAATTTTGAAGTTTGGACACCAAAAAGAAAAGGAATCCTGTAAGAACAATTGCAAAAGTCAAGGGACCATATTGAAAATATAATCATCTATAAAAGGATGTATCATGTGTTACTCTATTTCACACACAAAAGAAAAATGGATATCTATAACAAGAAATCAATGTTCATTCTCTTGGCAATCGCTCTTCTTGTTTGTTCTTCCTTTGCAGATGAGCTCCCACAAGAACAGTAAGTCACTTTTTTCTTGTTATTAAATAATGATAATATTTTTAATGATTGAGAATATAAATGTCAAATAATGATACTAAGTATGTATGTGTAGTAGGACGGAGGAACGAGAGTTGATCGGTGTTGATGCCGTTCGTATTAGCAACGCCGCTCGGACATTCCTTGGAAAGTTTGGTATAGATGCAGGATGGAATACTAAAGTCAAAAAAGGTGCTGCTTTTTTAACAGAAATTACATCATCAGGTATCAAAGTAGCTGAAAAATGTATGAAGAAATATAATTGCGACCCTAAGGATCCTAGTCGACGTCCATCGTGTGCTAGACATTGTATATACGAGATGTATGTAAACAAGGGTGGCGTAAAGAGGTGTGCAAACTATTGCAGCGTGCAGGAAGAACGTAGTGCTGTCCCACAGCTAAAAACATGCTATTATCACGCTAATGGTCAAATTACATGCTAAAAGTGAAGATCAAACTTACTATTCTGGCCTTAGTGATCAAACTTTCGTGATCGAGTGTATCCACCCCTATCCCAATATATTATATCGTATCGAATTGTACTACAAATAATTTTCTTGTTAATGTATGTCAATTTCAAGTTATTTGCTTTGTAACACTCTGATTTTCAATCGAAATTTAACTTTTCAAAATACCAAGTTAATATAGACATAAAACATAATCAAACATTGTAGAAGCATTTCAAATAGCTTTTACATACCATGGGTCATAAGACTTTTACCGAACAAAGTCACGACTCACGAACAATCGATCGTTGCTAGGAAAAAGTGGATTAAAAAAAAGAGAATGATCGAAGACCTTTTTCTCTTAAAACCCGGTCTCTATCGATAAGAACATGTGGGGTCGCTTTTATATAAAAACCAATCTCTAAATGTTTAATACAAATTGATTTTTAACTAAAAATTGAACCTCGTGTGTTTCCAATTAAAGACCGATTTTTAACGTAGAAGTTGGTATCCATTAGTTATGCTTGTTTCACCATACATTATCAATAAGTATAACTAGATCATGTAATAGTATAGTTAAAACAAATCAGGTATAGCCTCCATAAGAAATGGTAAGATTATTATTAATAGTCAGGAATTGCTAACCTAAACAAATTTTTTTACAAAGAGTGTTTTTTTGTTGTATCAGCTAATTGTTAATAAGGTTGTAGAACAATTAAATTAAAAAGCTAAAATAACTAAATTTAAATCAATAGAGATATCTAGATATAATAGAGGTGTTCATCTAAAGTGGAATTTATCTAGTCTTGATTTATTATGAAACATAAATTATGATTTTAACGGACAACCTAATACATCTCTTAAAATGAATCACTAAGTTAAATAATCAATTAAATTAAAGTAGAGAAGTCTCTCTCTAAACTCGTTTAACTAATTTTAATCTGTTTAGAATCCAACAAAAGGCTAATATCCTTAATCGCCATTTAATTACTAACTCTGGCTTGATAGATTAACACTAACTTAATACCTAAATTACCAATTAATTACTTCTAAACATTAACGCTAATGTTATCATGCAATTCTACAAGTAAATCAAAAATATCGATCGCATGCATAATTAATTTCTATTAAAAACACATTACAATCTATGAATAAACCTCTCTGTTTTTTTTTATTAATATGGGCTGTAAATAAACCTCTCCTTTTTGCTGACCACCATTTTACAAAGGCCTACTAGAAAATCAATATCATATAACAATTGTGTTTATTCTTGGCCCTGTGGCTGCCAAACAATAATATAAATAAAAAATCTGTCACCCTTTATTTTCTTTTTTTCTTTTAATAATCATAACCTTAGAAAAAAATTAAAAATATATAATGTGTCACAACCCTTCCTCCAAACTCCATTCTTCTTAGCATTTTGGGAAAAATTTAATCGAGAACTATTTTTCGTATTAAAACTGCTTGTAGCGCCATTAATGATTCATCAATGGGAGTATTTTGGTTATTTATATATTTACCTAACCGTAAATTGCGTCCGGGTGAGCTGTCAGTAATTTGCGAGACTTGATTTCCTCAAAATACATTTCATTAATAAGTCAACAAAAATTTCTTAGTCATTGATTAATTTTAAGCAATGACTAAGATTGGTTCTTGTAGTTCTCATTTGAACCCTCCCCTTAGCATCTTCGACCAAAAATCAAATAAGTTTAGATTTAACCATTATTTTGGCTGTAATTTGACTCTAAAAAACCTTAATATTATTGAAAAATAATTATAATTTATATGTTTAAATACGACAATATTTATATAGATTGATATATCTTAGAAGTAATATTTCAAATAAACTAAACTTTGAATTATAAAAGTTTAACAAGAGCATCAAAAAATAATAAATAACAAAAATGATATAAAAAGAAATGTAGTTTAAAAACAATGACTTGGAATTCAAGGTTTTTAAGTAATAAAACTTAAAGTTTAGGTCATGTTTGGTAAATTTTATATAAATTATTGTATATTATGGTCGGAGGAAAGAGAAAAAAAGGCAGTCGGATCAATCCAAAAAAAATGTGAACCCTGTAAATTATGTCAAACATTATCTATATGCTTTTAAACCTAAAATATCTCTAGTGTGCAAATGTTTTTAAATTACAAAAATCACATTAAAACTAACTAGTATTTTAGTTTCTTTACTTCAACATCCATATAGTAATGTTTTCTCTTAGATAATTGACTCCGTTAACTAAAAAAGTTGCATACGATTAACTAACATAATTCAATCATCCATTTGACCCGTTTATTTTTTAGCTATTTTCAAGTTTTACCCGTTATACTATTTAGAGATAAAATGTAACTTAAATTTAGTGAAGAATAAGTATATTGATTCTGATTTAAATTCTTGAACCACCCAAAATATAAATTTGGGCCAAAAAAAGGAATTTTTTTGGATATTGGTCGGGTTTACTCGAAACATTCTTTTATCAATTTTTTAAATTTTAGAGTTAATTACATATTTGGTCTCTGATGTATGTCACTTTTTACATCCTTGATCCCTAAACTACGTTTATTACGCTAGACATCTCTGATGTTTATATTTTGTTACACTGATAATCCCTGGGCATTTAAAAAGATAATAATACCCTTTATTATTAATTTATTATTTTTTATAACATTTATTCAATTTAAAAATTCATTATTAATTAGATATATTATTAATAAATAATAGATAAATACCAATCAGCTCCATCACCATCAAAAAATTAAAAACCTCCACCACTAACCACCATTGACCACTACAACCACCGCCACCAAAAAATTAAAAACCCATCACGATTGACCACCATTTACCACCACAATCACCCTACCAAAAAATTAAAAACCGACTACCGTTGACCACCATTTACCACCACCACCACCGCCACCACAAAATTAAACAACCATCACCACCACCAGCAGTTTCTACCACCACCAACTACCTTCTACGACTCTACCACCACCACCCAACCACCACTGTCTACTAGCAAGAACCGGCCAACCACCACTGTCCACTAGCAAGAACTACCCAACCACCACCGTATGAAAAAGGAATAAAGAACAAGAACACCAAGAAATCAAATGAAGAACAAGATCTGAAAACCAGATATGAAAATTGATGGCTGTACAAACCCTAATCAAAACCCCCACTAGAAAACCTAATCAAAACCCACACCAGAAACACACACCAAAAAATCAAATGAACAAGTTCTCAAAATCGAATGAAGAACAAGATCTGAGAGAGAGAGCGTGATTGAACAACAAACCCTCACCTGGTGATGATACGACGGTGGAGGAGGGGTGATGGTGGTGTGTGGAGGTGAAGAACCACAAACCCTAATCGCTATTGAACAATAAACCCTCATCGGTGGTGTGCGGCGGTGGAGAAGAATGAAGGAGAGAGTGACGGTGATGGCGATGTTTACTGCAGAGAGAGATGATTATCGAGGGTGTTTATGCAAGGGAGAGGTGATGGGTGGTAGTGGTAGGCTTCCGGCGAAGGTCCAAGGTGGCGGTTGTAGGTGTAGCGACGATCCACGGTGGCGGTGGTAAGGTTCCGGCGATGATAAGGTGGGATTTTTGGAGTTCTTGAGGTAATTTATGGTTAGTTGTGGTGGCCGGCAGTGGTGGTCCGGAAAACTCATCCTCAGTGATCTTGTTCCGACGGTGGTTGGTTGTGGTGGCCAGCGGTGGTGGCTAAGAGAAAAGTAGAGAGACTTTTACACTAAATTAAAGAAAATAAAAAATATATATTATTTTTGAATTATTTATAATTAAAGAAAATAAAAAAAATTAAGGGTATTGTGGACTTTTACACTAAATAACGTAACGGTATTTTGGTCTTTTCAGTTGCATCAGGGACCATCAGTGTAACAAAATGTAAACATCAGGGATGTCTAGCGTAATAAACGTAGTTTAGGGATCAAGGATGTAAAAAGTAACATACCTCAGGGACCAAATATGTAATTAACTCTAAATTTTATAAACAATTAGCATTTCAAATAAGATTATAAATGCTTTAATAGGTTTTTATCCATTAATAGTACTAAGTTATTTCATATATACCAAATATATCATGAGGTGATTGGAAGGTTAAATACATCTCCGTAGACTAGTTCTTAGCCGTTTTATAACAAATTTGATTGCTAATTTGGCATACTTAAGCAAGTTTTATTTTATATATGTATTTTTATTGCACTATCCTACATATACTTATATTAGATGGAGATGTAGCATAATGAGATACTACTATTTCTTCTTAGTGTATGCAATACCTTATTTTCAGATTTAGAAACATAAAGATAGACTACTAATTGTCAAATTCTTCTTCCAATAAAAAAATATTGTTTTTAGATTTAGATACAAGGTGTGAGGTTCATCAAACATTAATTTGTAGTGAAATATATTCACAATATCATACATGTATAATAACTAAATTGTAGTTTTATGTGTGTTTAAGCTATATTTTTGCATATTAGATGTGTATCATTTGGTCGTTGATTGCGATAGAAGTTATCGCATTCAGATAACTGTTTTCACACTTAAAAATGTGTACATTTAGCTTGTTTTTCGCACTTAAAAACATATGCATTCAACTCACTGTTTTTTGGAATAGTGGCAAATGTATACTATAAAGCAAACCACAAGCAAGGTGCTATATAGTTGCAAATTAGAACTTACAAAATGATATAGAACAAAAGAGCAAGCAAGAAAAATAGCAGCCACACATAGATTACATACACAGTTCCTTTAGAGGGTTTTGACACCAATTAATCTAAAGTATATTTCTTCCCATATTCCCTATAGAGTTTAGCCAAAAAATAATAATTGGTTTTGAATCAATCCATATCTTTAATACAGTGAAGGAGATGAGAATGGAAACCAGCATATAAAAATACGTAGAATTAATCAACTTTTTCACACTTAAAACCGTGCAGACACAGTCATCTTTACCCCACACTCGGTCGCTGGCTCCCCTTGTAAAGCCAAAGCAACAGTAGTATTTATATGCGGCTAACTCCCCATGAGGTAATTGTATGCTGTAAGTTTTCGATAAGATCTTTAATAGTATTCTAGATCTTAAAAGCGCAAAGTATCTGGCTATTTTTTTCACGCTTAAATGTGCATAAGATAAACAAAATTTTCACACTCAAAAGTATAGAGATCTTGCATCAATTCTCTGCACCACTTTTTCTCGAAATAGCATGAGATACATATCTTATGATTCTATACACTTCAGTTATTTGTTATAGTGAACAATTTGGACAAAGTTGTAAGTTTGTGGGTCTTCAACTTAAAATTAATTGGTAATGGGTGGAGTAACTCATTATTCTTATTAAGCACATTCCAAAGTCACATTCGTCTACTATGTTGTCTTTTGCGCCTAATACGTGGATACATATGGGTTACATGGAGTGTATATGACTGTTTGGCCAACCACGTGTGAACCTGGCTCTCATATCATGTAAGTTTGTGGGTTTCTAACACAAAATCAATTGACAACGAGTGGAGTAACCTAAGACCCTTATTAAGCAAATTCCAAAGTCACATTCATCCGGTGTGAGACAATACTTAACAAAATTTTACTGTATTTTCACACTTCACCTTTTACGAATTAGTGTTTCGATTCAAACCCTAACGCTTTTGTACTAAATGGATCTATCAAAAGCTCCGAAGTATTTGAGGTTTGACAACGAAAACTTACATCTTCAACAAATACAAAACGATCGAAAATTATTAACTTGATTATATATCTTAAAATTATTAATAACAATTAGACTTTTGTTGGACAACTAGCTAGGACATCTTATACTTCGTCACAATCTTCTTTGCATTGGTCAAAAGTATCATTGCACCAATGCGTATCATGACAACAACAAGATTGTAGTTTTCCACCGACCTCCATTGGCAAGCAAGTTCTTCTAACACACCAAGATGACTGCGATATTTCATGTTTTGAAACATTGTCAATATCAATTTTGTTACCTATAATAAATCCACAAAACCCGCTATCTTTAATCTTTAATATATATTTAAAAGAAATAGATTATGACGTCACAAGGCTTATTCCATAGAAACTAGCTTGCTTTGAGCGCAGATCCTTAGTACAAACATGTTACCTGACCTCAGTTCGTTACCACCCGATCTTCAACCTCCTTCCCTTCTCATGTTTCCCTTCCAACTAAACCTTAAAAATCTTATACGCTCCTCACCACCTGTGTTTCCAATTCATGTGAATTTCATTGAATCCAAATATATGAGCAGTAGCCCTAGTTTTACTCGGATATTTACAGGTTCAATCTTATCGTTGTTGATTTCTTCATTTCGAATCCAAATGTTCTTATTTGTGACGAATAATGTAAGCCTACAAATAAAACAATCAACTATCTATTCCTTACAGTTTTACTATATATATTTAGTAATCTTTTACACGGTAAAATGTTTAAAATTTACATTAACCATCATTCGTGTTTACACACGGAGTATTAAACTAGTTAATATATATATGTTTCTATAAAAAAAATGCAACACACATTAATTTATTTAAGATAAGTTGATGATGGAATTGAACTTACATCATGACAATTGAGAGAAAACACAAAAAAAGTACAGAAAGAAGATTATCAAATGTGATTCCATTAGCTTGACCATTGTGAAGTTGATGAAGAAAGTTTTATATATGTAGATTCCAATTGAGCAATATTATGACAAATTACCAAAATCCAACATATATTTTTGTTTTGCACTGAATTAGACAAAATAAAATTTAATTCATAATTCAATTTTAAATGCAGCTTATAATGGTTGAACTTAAACGTTGTTTCTTTGTATTTATGAATATATATATATATATATATATATATATATATATATATATATATCAAAAAGTTCAAAACAG